>CAHIKZ030000946.1:2742500-2770000 GCA_903632075.3 Acanthosepion pharaonis
AGTTATTAGTCTTGGTTGATGTGTAATGTTAAGTCCCATAAAATTCTTAAATATCATTTCTCTGTAACCGGATCTGAGTGACGTTGATACCAAGTACTTTCAGGTTCATTCCCATAAAAGTTGCATATTTTCCAGTGCATCTATTGGCCCAAATTATCATACGAAGTTTTATATTCAGTGAGTGCTACCACCGTGCAACCTGATACAAGATGTTCATTGTTTCTGGATACTTATCACTCTATCTTCATTTCGGGTTAAAACAATTTTTCAGTTTGTGTTTTTGGTAATTACTAGTTGTTGTTGTTGTTGTTGTTGTTCTTCTTCTTCTTCTTCTTCTTCTTATTATTATTATTATTATTATTATTATTATTGTTGTTGTCGTTTTTGTTGTTCTTATTTTATTTCTTTTGATTTCTGGTGTGTACACATTTCTTTCCCGGTCCCACACACAGACCTAAGTTTAGAAATGGCCTCATGGCATTTTCCACTGACCAATTAATAACACACACATATTTTACGTCGATAAAGCCCTTCGTAAGGTGTGGGCTGTACTGGTGTGACCAATTTATTGTATTTCTTTAAGGTATGGGCTCCTAGGAATCCCTTCAATGAATCTATTGGAACCTTTTCCAACCAATCCGAAGGCTCCAAATACAACAGGGATTATTGATATTCACATTTACTACATTTATGAGATTTCTATTTCAAAGTACTTGAATGTTGATTGCTTTTGGATCTTCAAAGATGCATTGCAGTCTGCAAGTACTGCCTTATAAATAAGGAGGCATTATTTTGTTTGCGGTCTCTCATAACAATGTCTGGGCGGTTAGCATTGATTGTTCTGTCTGTGTGTATTGTGTAGTTCCATAAAATTGTAACAGGTCCTATCGCGGTAAATGGTATGGGTGGTGTTCATACCAATTTCTTTCAGTTTCCTTCCTGTGAAAGTTGCAGATTTTCCAGTGCAGATATTTGTCCCCTCTGTCATACCCGCTTTTATATTCGGTGGGTGCCAATGCTCATACAAAATGATATTAGATGATCAATTGCTTGTGGATATATATCCCTGAATCTGCATGTTGAGCTAACACAATATTTTAGTATGTGTGCTTGATAATTTCTTGATATTATTATTATTATTTGAATATATCAGATAACAATAAACTCTGTATAATGTGTTACATGTTCAACACTCTTATTTATTTTCAAAAAGTGAGTTTAAATTCCTGCGGCCAAGTTCATTAAATTTCGTATTAAAGAAATTGTTCCATTCTTTAATAAGAAATTTCATGATGTATGCCGATTGACTCTAATATTAATATTTAGCATATAAAAAATGTGTGTTTACTCAAACACGTATACCAACAGAAAATACAGTAAAATTAAATATTTTCGAAATTAGCGAATACATTATTTGCAGACGTTTTTTTTTTTAAATGTAATTATGAATCTTTTATTTTGTCTTTAGTTTTAGGATTTTTTTTATATTTAAAAGTTCCAAACACGATCAATAAATTGTGTCCGTGTTCATAGTATATTTTATTAAGTCTCGTTTTTTAATGTGCATGTGTGCATATATATAAATTGCTACAAAAATAAAAAATATAACTACAATTTCTTAAGAATTACCATGCGTTTCTGTGTAAGATGGGGTAGTGTTTAATCGTAATGAGAAATTGTATGTGTGTGTATGCGTGTGCTGTGCAATATATATATATATATATATATATATATATATATATATATATATATATATATATATATATATATATATATATATATATATATATATATATATATATATATATGGAGAAAAAAGAGCCTTTGGTTGTATGTATAATTCATGAATGTGTGCGTAAGACTTTCTAGGTCATATTGTCAGACATATAAACACACATATACAATTGGTCGCTTCATTACACAAAATCACACACGCATGGACACACACAAATATATATATATATATATATATATATATATATATATATATATATCATTACACACACACGAACAAATGCAAAACATACAAAAACACTCATATATATGCTTAGAATTGCTTCAACCTATGGTTCTTTTCCCTGATATGCGCATTTATTTTTGAGCATATATATATATATATATATATATATATATATATATATATATATATATATATCCCAAATCCCAAATTTCAATGCACTTTTGCTAGTCTGGCTTTGTTGACTCTTGCAGTTTTTCCAGAAATGAATGCCTTCAAGATGGAAGATGTAAGTCTGCCTTTTCGCCATATCCTTGTCAGTGAATTTCGTAAAGGAATAAGCGTTGCACCTGTAGTATTGAACATTCAATTGTTTCTTTTGTATCGTGCTCCAGTTTTGTTTTTGTTTTTTTGTTTCGTTTTTTTTTTCGACGGCCAAATGTGTTTTAGCTGATTTCTTAACATTGATTCTAATCTAAACGATCAAGCACACAATGTGCAAACTTCCAACATCGGTGGAGACAGTCTGGTATCGTGTAGAATAAACTGGCGATTTTGAAGAGACTGCTAAGAGTTTGAAAATCAATATCTCAACATGTCGCTATTTGACGAGAATTTTCTATTGTTTTCAAACTCGGAACGTGAGTGCCACATTCTCTGGCAGATCAGAACAACCTCCATTGGGCTTCTGCGGAGTCTACTTTACTGTTACGCTGTCCAGAATTTTCACAGGCGATGGAAAATGAATCTTCAAGATATGACGCAAACCCAGCTGGAAAGAAGGTTGATATTGTGTAGAACCTGTGCCTATAGCCGCTTTATATCCAGTGAAGGTGTTGCTATTCGTTTGGTGGGATTGCTCATGGATAATTAGCTTTTAGCTACTTCCATCCGGCGAAACAATAACTGGCATATTTTGACAAATGGAATGTGCTTCAATTCCACCACGACAACGCAAGACCACATGTGGTAAAACAGACGCTGCAGAAGCTTAAAGTGTTGTAATGGGAAACCCTCTAGCACCCACCGTCCTGACTCCTTCTGAATTCCGTTTGTCCCGATCTCTACAGAAGAATTAAAATGAAAAAAAAAATTCTCTCTTTACCGTCTGCCGAAAAATACGTCACAAATTACTTCAGACAAAAAAAACAGGAATATCCTATGATGATAGAATGATGGAAGACAGTTGTTAAAACAATGTAGTCAATATATTTAAATAATATATTTTATAGAGAATATTTATAATTGCATTTATTTTATTTTCTAATCGGTCTTTTGGAATTATATAATGTATATATATGTACGTTGTATGCATAATCCTATATAATGTAACTGACGACGTATTTTTGCCTACAAATATGCAGCTTGTATCCATATTTCTAATACCCATATATATATACACATAAAACCTTTTGTGTGAATATCAAGAGATTCTTGTCTCTGGCTACAAGCATTTTTTTTCAAACCAAATACAGTATAGAAAGAAAATAAAATATAAAAAATAAAAGAATGGAACATCGAATGTTATATGTTTATTTTGTGATTGTTTCATATTTGCTGCAGACATCTGTGTTCGTCTGCCATTCTTGACATGTTTATGACGATAGCCGAGAAAAAAAAATGACTCACAAAAGCAATTGCAGGCAAACACTGCAACCTTGATTTTGTAGAAAATACATAGCCTACCTCTCTGATTTGTTCTGCCAATTTTTTATTGCCATTATATATTGATACTCTATTGATAAACCGTTATTTTAATTTTGTTCATACGACATCCGTTTGCAAACTTTATAGTCCATCCTGATATCTTCACTGGATGGCTGAATTTACCACTTATTGTTTAGTATTAATTTAGACAAATATTTATCGATATCTCTGAGATGAGATATAATGATTACTTACATTATTTGTATTGTAATCTTCATTGACATATGCACCACGTTGTAAGCTTCGGCCTTCTTCAGGTGACTGGAATTTCAAAAAAATTTTGCTGAGACACAGATTTATAAATTCAAGAAATTCATACTCAGATGTCCACAAGGACACATGACTCAATGGATAAAGGCGTTGGTTAGATCCATTGACTAGACCCCAAATAGTTGTGAGTTCAATAACAGGTAAACCAAAAACGTGGAGAGCCAAGGAAATAACTGAGACATCCGGAAAATGCATGGCACATGGAACTAGAAAAAACCCTGGTGGACGAAATAAGTGATTGGGTTAGAAATTTCGTTCACCTGAATAAGCTCAAAGCGTAAAACGGCTGAAACTTTTTGGATATGGCGGTGAAGATGAGGCTAACAGTTCTCTTTTACTGAATACTTCTGTTAGTGGCTATAAGATTAATCTCGAGATGATTGACAAAATTCAAAGAAAGCGTAAGGCAGCCGTCAACATGTCATCATGTCTTAGTTTGAACTACGTTGCCTTTTAGTTTTAGTCTATAGATATTTTCAGGCAATGTTATTGCCTTAGTTCATCAGCAATTGAAAGGGGCTTGCTATTTATTGTATGAAAGATTATTTATTATATAGGTTTTGAATGATTCAGCCAGTATAGAATCCTATTTTATGTATGTTGTTTTTTTTTTTTTTTTTGTTTTAATTTGGATGTCTTCAAGAATTTTTAAGCGTCATATATATATATATATATATATATATATATATATATATATATATATATATATATTATATGTGTGTGCGTGTGTGTGCGTGTGTGTGCGTGGGTGTAGATAGATAGATAGATAGATAGATAGATAGATAGATAGATAGATAGATAGATAGATAGATATATAGAGAGAGATTTACACGAGACTTTACAATGAACTCTGCGGTTTGGGCCCACCATGCTACATACGCAAAGATTAATCATCCTTATTCCCATCCTATTCTATTAGTAAGAAGCCAGTTCCACTGGGATACCTTCTTGACATGAACTCTTAATGTATAGAACAGACACGGCATGATTTTTTTCCGATCACGACAATCTTAACCTCTTCAGTTGTAGGGTTAACCGTAATCTCCCTTGAATAATCTCATGTGAGATAGAGTGCTTGAAAGAGAGAGAGAGAGAGAGAGAGAGATATTAAAACCAGCTCTAACCTTTTCCTGCATGGCCTCATGGGGTACACTAGTAGCCTTTTCTTATGTAGGAGCATACAGTAACACCTCTACCGTAATCGTATATTAATGACCACCCATATATATATATATATATTTCCTTGTTACTGTTGCTATACATTTGCATTGATGACATGCAATCTTTTGATTACTGCTAAATGAAATGACATTCATTTCATAATTCATGATGACTGTTGTATATGCACGTGCACGCGGGTTTGTGTGTGTGTATGTTTGTTGTGCAAACGTATCAGTAGAATTTTTTTTTTTAAATCATGCAAAACACTATACAGACTTCATCAACACTCTCTTCCTTCCTACATTCGTTTATGGCGGGAATATGTATTCACCTACAAGCTCCATTTAATCCTAAAATCAAAAACAAAAAACAAAAACAAAAACGAAAAATTTTGAACAATAATCTTCCTTGCCTCGTTTTAATTATGAACTGAAATAATTCAAGATACTGGAAATTCAAGTTTTAATATTCATTGAAGATATCCGGGCAAACACTCATAAACAAAAAACCAGGCTATTTTTCTTATAGGTCCTTCTCTCTTCGCTTAACTTGACGATCCTAGCCAAAATATAGAGGTCCCACTGAAAAGATGCAGGGGAGAATTTAAAAGAAACCTTATCTCTTGAGGAATCGACAAACACTTGGCAATATAAAAGATTGCATATGATGCTTATTTCTAAACTAGTACGTAGATGAGGAGATGTGTCAGCCCCATAATATCAGCACGTCAAGCTGTGACATATCCAGAAAAGCCGCGTGGCTTAATAGTATAAGAAACTGTGTTTTTCGGCAATACACTTCATGAACAGACAATTCAAAATCTTGGATTTTATGTGCAGTTAACTGTGGTGGCCTTAGGGTTGAACTTCAGCGACCTTACAATATTTTTTTTAATTTTTCACAAGGAGAAAAAATGAAAATGAAGAATTATGAACTCATTACAATATACAACTTAATACAAGCTGAAAAAAATCCATTATCTTACGTAAAACATTTTTTCTAGCCTTTAGATCTGCAAATTTTTCAGGGCACATTCGGCACCAATCTTCTTTATAAGATCATTTTCTATTTACAAAATGGCCAAATAATTTCATGCATCATGAGTCATGGACGACCACAAGTATGTTTTTATATGCTTTAGTTTTGGAAGATGCTAAACACATGACATGGAGGCATGATGGCGTCTTCAAACTTGGTGTCGCTCGAGCTACCTTGAACCGGCCATGAAAGTTAATTATATTTATCTGCATGACATTGGGAGATACTGAACAATCTGAGTCTGGAAACTGGGTCAGTGAAATATCAAACTAAATTCTAAGATTAGTTTGCTTCAATGAGCAACAATATGCAGTTACAATATCCCATGCTTGTTAGGCATTAATTTAAATTTATGATATATAAAATGTTATATGATAATGTCATCTT
Organism: Acanthosepion pharaonis; assembly: GCA_903632075.3. NCBI lineage: Eukaryota > Metazoa > Mollusca > Cephalopoda > Sepiida > Sepiidae > Acanthosepion > Acanthosepion pharaonis. The sequence goes on from CAHIKZ030000946.1 coordinate 2,749,021, forward strand.
CTATATGTCATGATTCTTCCATCTTCTCGCAACCATTTATAAAAGCTTGTTAGATAGTTTATTCGCTAGATCCCTCTACCCATCTTCAATATATACTGTGGCGGTTAAATTCTCTAAGCCCTACTTCCTCATCCAGAAATTTCAACTTTCTTTTACAGATTATAAGTTGAATTATGATTTTTTTTTTGTTTCCAGGATACTCACGTTCCTGGTATTCACAGCATCCTTTTGTAGAACATCTGAAATTTCTTCTTCTTCTGTGAGGAGATTGTCTTGTATTCACTGTCACATAGGTGAGCCCATATCACATAACATGTCAGCTCTCTTTTCTTTGTATCGACCGAAATTTTAATAGTTTGCTTAGCTTTTAAAAAACATATTCCGTTGCACTTTCAGATGTTGATGTCGCACTTTTTGTCCTTTGTTAAAACTTTTCCCAAATATTTAAATTTTATAGTGGCCTGATTTTGTTGTCTGCAATTGGAAGTTGGGCTGTTTCTTTTCCTGAAAACGAAGTCTTCTTACTTTTGATGTTTAATCCTTTCCTTTCTCTTTCTTTCAATATCTTCTGCAGCACTTCCTGTACTGTGTCATCTGCATATATTATGACCGTAGAATAATGAATCCTAGTAGGGCTAATAATCCACTTAGTATAGTCATGGATTAAATAAATACGAGTGCTGATGTAACCTACTTACTAACTGTTCATAGATCAAAGCTGCTAAAATAGTTTTATACGATATGTGACTCAACATAAGAAAAGTTATTTCGAGTTCTAAGATTCAATAATCGAAATTTCGCATAACACAATCTTTTAAATATTCCTTTGTTTCGATAGCGATATTGTTTTATAACTCTGGCGTAACACAATCATCCCGTATTTCATATATGCCCACATTTAATCATGTGCAAAAACAGAATATGTTTACTTACGATGTAAATCGACATTTTTTCCAGTTTATAAAAATGTATGCGTACATAGTACTGTTTTCATAGGACTTCATATTTTATGTGACGTATCTCTTATGATTCTCCACAATTTCCAATCCATTTGTAATTCTCAACAACCTTTGTCTTTTCAATATTTCTTCTATTGTCTGTTCTGTCACACAAGCTCGTTTGATAATTTACTCATTGTTTCCATGTGTCACTCTTGCCTTCTGTATGTCCTGTGAGTGTCAAATGTTCCATGTCGTTTTTCCTCAGAATATTTCCTAGAAATTCTATTGGTCTCTTTTTGATTCTAAATGTTAGTGTCCTTATTGTTTATATTATATTATCCTTAAGACATCTATTTTTCTTACATATTCAATCTATAGTATTGTCAACGTTCTACATTAGAAGCACAGCACATTTGACTTACAACTCTCCCACTGTGAAGAGATTGTTTATAACAGTTCGGCATTGTATCTTGATACAATTCTTAGTTTTTGAACGCATCTTTTGCTATTTCTATGCAACTTCCGGTTTTGCCGTTACATTGTCTAGGATCCGTTGAAACATTTGTGGGTGTTTAAATCTTTATTAATTGTTTGGTTTTGGCATAACCAATGCCTAGAACACATGCTGTGTTGTTCCTATAATTGACAACCTAGAACTGCCTTCTCACCATTGATATTTAGTCCTTTCTTCCTGTTTTCCTTTAATAAATTCTCTAGGCGTTCCTACAGCAGTTCTTTTCTTTACTTCGCGAGAAGATTGAGTAAAGAAGATGGTTGTCGATGAAGAAATACATAAATAAAAATTAATTATAGTGTCAAAAATAACTAATAAAAATAATTATCACAAATAGAATTATTATTAATTCACTTTTTCTAAACCAATAATTATCGACTGCACTCTTCTCCTCTTCACACACAAACACGTGACATTCTCACCATCGTATAGGCAGTCAATACAGGCATTCTGTCAATACGGATGCCAACGAACATTTCGCCTCATTTTCCTTTTTTAGGTAATAAGAGTAACATTATCTTGGCACTCAAGAAAAGTTCAGGTAAAAAAAATACAGGGACTTGTATTTTGCGACTACACTAATTACACGCATCGATTAAAAGTACCAGAAAAACTGTATCCACTTATTATTTATCTCATCCTTCTGTCGGATTCCGATCTATATTGGATCTACGTTTGTCCCCAAACTCACAGTTTTATTCAGTATTTTTGTCTCTCGTTTCTCCAAACACACAAAACAACGATAGAATAAATAATAATCGTTTTGTTGTTTCCACATCTTTTTGTTTCCCATTTTTACAAGCATTTTTGTAGATATAAACGTTAGAGGGTTTATAATTATTTACTCAGAGTTATAACTCTCCTACAATGCAATAAAAAAGCATGAGATTTGTGAATTCTCCTTTAAAAGAACATCTCTTTATAATTTACCTCAAATTACTAAATAATACCTGGTTGAAAATGATATATGCCTGATCAAAAATGCAAGTTTCTAGTGACACTCGTCAGTATTGATAAAATTTACTTAAGTGAAGACATTTTTAATGTATTAAAAAGACAAAATGTATGCTGAAAACTTTAAAAGCATCATGGAACAAGTAAGACATTATGGAGAATCTATCAATAAGATTAATTAGAATTACGCTAAATGTTCGCAGAAAGACTAAATATCTCACCCAGAAAATGGATGTTGAGACATTTGTTCAGATTTTACTATGTCAGGCTGCTAACTTTTCACCACTGCTTCTTTACACATAGGATGGATATGAGTACCTCAATTTATGCCTCTAAGTCAAAATCGCTTCGTGAGCAATATCTGGACCTCGGGCAATAGACAGTCGATCCACATATATACATACACATCTGTATTAACATGTGATGGATGAATAAAAATAGATAGATATATAGATAGAATCCCAGAGGAATATATAGATATTTTCTCTATGTATATTTTTGATGTCTGAAAATTTGAATATCGGCAAAAGTTTCATAGATAAAATGAATAGTATCTCTAATATTCTTTACTTGGGGGATTTGAACATCATATATATATATATATATATATATATATATAGAGAGAGAGAGAGAGAGGGGGGGAGAGACAGGCAGACAGACAAATAGAGATAGTTAGATAGAGAAAAGGGAACAGAGATAGATGGACAAATATAAAGAAGCAAAGAGAGACAGATAACTGTTGAAAGATATCAACATAGATATGAAAATATTCAACATGTGCATAGGTAGATAGAGAGACAGACCGTCGGACGGAGAGATAGATAGCTAATCTGCGTAATACGCTTTACTCGAGGAAGCTTCAATATTTGAAGATAGATTTGCCGACTAGGCTAACTAGATAAATATATATAATATTATCTCTAGATAGATAGATAGATAGATAGATAGATATAGAATGAGTTAGATATAGGGTGCGATAGATAAGTTATCGTCCAAATTACGCAAAAATCAAAATAACACCGACGTCTCATTTCAACAGATATATTTACCAAAATTACACAAAAGAATCTTGAAATATTAAAGAGTAAATTTGTTCATTAAAATCACCATTGGCTTCAACAGACGGCCTCCAGACGACTTTGAAATCTCTTGCAACGATCTCTGTTTTTAATTTTGTTAACGGTGCCATAATTCTTGTCTACAATTCATCTTTGGACTTAAACGAGTTTTGTTGGTTTCTTGCTGAACTGCGCTACACACATAATAATCAAAGGGTGCTGTCTGGGGAGATAGGTGTCCAGATGTAAGGGGTGATATAGTCTCAGAAATTGGATAACAACAATGACTGGATTCTCCTGCTTGTTTGGCATCGTACAGAGTCCTGTTGCCAGACAGAGGTTCTCCCAGCAGCACCCTCTCTTAATCCATGGCAGCTCTAACTCCTCAAGTCACTTGATGTAGGCGTCAGTGTTGAGTTTGTGGACCTATGGGAAGATGAATGGGGGAATAACGTTACCATCACTAGTGATCACTTCAAAAACCATGGCGTTGATTGGATATATCATCCAACTCTTTCCGAATCCCATGCACTCTCCAGAGTTTTACACCCAAACAATCTGAAATGTTCGTATTGGAGATTTCGGCGCGTCATTATGTTATTTTTTTCTCACAGACGTTGCCCAACTGACCATACGATGCTATGCAGTCAAGAAAATCAAGACCATCAACGCGCATGCTCGAAGTTAAAAATATAAAATGGCGACAATTCATCTATTTTACCATGTGGACAGATAGAGAGATAAATAGGAAGAGATAGATATTTACTTTATTTCTAATGTTCCTTCCTTGTACAGTTTAAAATGTCATCTGCTCTCAAATAGGAAACAGGAAAAATTAGTGAAATGAAATTGAAAATCCTATTTCTTTGCTTTTATGCAAATGTCGTAGTGCTAAATCCTGCCTTCTTTCCTCGATGAAATATAGAAAAGCCATGTGTGAATATTTAATAAATTCTAGAGAATTAATCACTGCATCGTAACCGTTAAAAATGTAAGAGATGTTGAATAATATAAAGGGAAAATAGAAAACTTACAAATAAAAATAAAATATAAATTATTTTGAGAATTATAAATTATTTTCATAATTAAAACCTTTTTATGTGTTCGCTTGAAATAATTGAACATGTTTGAAATACTGGAGAATCCCTCATATCTGGAATTCTTCATATCCAGAGAGCTTCATATCTTTGAGATGTATATTTGAAATCTTTGGGTGATATGTAACTGGTTTGAAATTTCTGTTTTTCAAGAAATTTACTTTGGATAATTGCTTATGCTTATTTCACCCTATTCACCCTAATGGTATGTATTGGTGTAAACGATGATGGGAAAAAGAGGAAAAGAACAACTATGGAGTTATGGCAAAAACTGGAAATTTTAAACAGTCTAGACGCTGGTGAAAGTTCATTGTAACTAATTGTTGAGTTCAACATAGGAAAGTAAATATTATATGATATAAAATCTTCAAAACAAAACTATTCTCCAGCGTTCACAGTGTCACAATGCAAAGGAAATGAAATACATGATTGTTATGAAACTTGAACTGGAATTGAAAAAGCTATTGAAAATATTGTCAGTTTTATGGAAAGAAATACAGCATTTAGCTATGACAATAGTGCAGGCAGTGTTGAAAAGTGTATTTCGTTTAAAAGATTTCAAGAGAAAAATAAAAATGAAATGAGGAAATGTTCAAATTGATATTAGAAGAGAAAGAATCATCATGCAACAGCGATTGAAAAATCCTCGCTACATTATTTGTTTTGCAAACGTGGCTTAAATTAATGAACACTATTTACATTGTTCGGACTATTGTCCTCATCTTTGTCGCCATATTTATTACAACGTGTCGCCCATTGTACGCTCCGGCCTTCTTCAGGTGGTTGGAATATCCATTAAAAAACATGGTACGTAGAACTAGAACAGTCTACCGCAGTGTGCGAAATAAAGGGTTCAGTTCGACATTCCAACTACCTGAAGAAGGCCGGAGCGTATAACGGCCGAAACGTTGTAATAAATATGGCGACAAAGATAAGGAAAATAGTCTGAATAATGTAAATAGTGTACATAATACCTCATCGCAGAAATCTAGATACTGAAAGGCCAAAACCCTGTAATAAATATGGCGACAAAGATAAGGACAATAGTCCGAATAATGTAAACAGTGTACATAATACCTCATCTCAGAAATATACACAGATACTTAATTTAATTAATTTTCATTAACATTTCATTTCAGGTATTTCTTTTTCCTTAAATCAGTTCTGTTATATTTCCCTAGCCATTAGGTTATTATTATTTTTTTTTTTTTACTATAAAACATTGAAAACTGATTTCAGTTCTTTTAATTTAATCTAAATATAACCCCTGATACCCAGAATTTTTAACCACTTCCTCATATCCGGAAGGCATTTTTGTTTGGTTGTCAAGGATTCTACTGTAGTTTGGTATTTGCAACCAACACCAGAGTAGGAAGCTTGTAAAAATTCAGTATACGGTATACTGATTTTCTAGACTCATGACAATAAGAAGTTCCCACTTCCAAAGCCTTTCTCTCGTCCACGTTGACCTTTTCTTCTAATAAATTATCTGACTCGCGTCATGTGTACCGTAACCCATTAGGGACGCAGTGATACGACATATATTGCGGTTGTATCGGAATATTTATTTCTAGGATCGCACGTGTAAGTCCATCTTCCTTCAGGCTGGACTATATACTTTCTTTGTATATATCATAAATTATACGTGATGTTAAGTTATATTTTTAAATATTTATTATTTAGTAAAAGAAAAAAAAAGTTTTAATCTCATTACTAGGAAATCCATCTCATTCCATGTGAAAAAAATACACACAATTATGAAACGACTATTAACGGGCACGGTAACGTGTTATCAATGTGTAAACTTGTGTGACGAAAATTAAGATTAAGGATTAAGAAGAAAAATGATCCCTTAACTAATAAACAGGCACACATGTTGCTGGACATGTATCAGATTTCCAAAATGCCATATATTTGACAGAAAGAGTTAACTATCACATGTGCCGTGGCAGAAGAGAAAGAAGCGATTATTTTTCATTGGCCTATGAATTGACGAATCACTAACTCTCGAAAACGCGGTATACCATAGTATAAAATAGATTCCTTCTTCAATAATTTTTCAGTGAAATATTTTCACTTGATAAAGAAAAAATGCTTCGTAAAAGGAGATATTATCACTCTCCGACAGTGACAAGTAATCGGCAAAATAAATGTAATGTTGAAAAATACAAGTAACCAATACAGACTATATGAGTTTGTTGGTTTTTATTATTACAAGAAAACTATTCCCCTAGTAAAAAGATGGCTGAATTGAACTGTGTGAAAAACAGTGTGACTTTAGTGCTATTCGCTTGAAGACACTCGTGCAGACTAACTCAGTGACATAACTTTCACTGCCTACTAAGAACTATGAATGTAATCGCTTAATCACTAATCTGAGCTTCATATGATGCTTTGGCAATATCCAATAAGAGGATCTATCGTGTCATGGAGTGTGTACTAAACACCAGTTCAGATATTAGTCAGAGCAACTGTTAGGTTTTGGAAAAATAATGTCTAGTTTTAGAATAAATAGTATAATTTAGTTCAAATATATATTAATATTTGCAGAGAAATATATTACTCATTCCTAATGATAAAAGAGTTTACTTTGTTAATTTTATATCAATCGCTTTTAAAAATTGGATTAATGAATAGATATCTCTCATTTTGAATATGAACATAGAAGAGATATGTTTACTTTTTAATGTGTTCAAGCTTGATCATAATGCTTCTCAAACTGCACCTACAAAAGTATGGTTGAAGGATCCACTTGGCGGCGGACAGTACGCCGATAGAGTCACTAGTCTTGATCAAGTTGGTATGGGAAATCTATCTGCTGTTTAAAATCAACTTTTGAAACCACTAGTCGAATAAAATTCCCATCCGAGTGTCAGATAAATGACGCAATAATAGGTGTCAATATTTTAATAATATTGGATCATTTCAACAAAATTGGCACAATGAAACTCAATAAATGAATTCCACATGGCGTTTCGAAGCATAGAATAAGAAATTTGACTGATTCATTTCTTGTTCGAATCGTCACAGGTGATGAGAAATTTATGAGAATCGTAAAAAATCAGTTCAATGCCTTTTTCATGATGAGGGAAACAAACATTTTCCTAAAACGAATTTGCGCCAGTGTTTTATAACTCGCTGGTGATCTACCATTAGCGCTATCCATTAAAGTTTTTGGGGATCTAACCAGAGCATCCTTACCAACAACCTGACGAAATGCGCATTCAGTTAAACAAAACGTGACAGTTACTGTTTAATTGACGAGGTCTAATTCTGTTTCCTGACAATGCTTAACCACAAGTGACCAGGATGTCACAGCAGAATCTCACCGTGTTAAGACACGAAACATTCCCACATTCACTATATCCCTCTAATCTCTCGCCCACTGACTACTCATCTCTTTTCAAGTAACTTGACAGTTTATTTAATCCAAAAGACATTCTGTTGTAAATAAGATGCAGAAACTAAATTAACAAATTATCTTCGCATCCAAACCGTTAGATTCTGATGGTAAAAGCATCAATAACTTTGTAACACGACAGAAGTAATGTATAGACGTTCAATGATTCTCTTTTAACTGATTTCAAAACTGTTTCAATATATCAATTCACGAAAAAAAAATTGATTATAAAATCGGACAACGTGATACTACTTTGCTTAGCGTACCACGCCTCACGTTGCTAATTTTCCATAATCTGTTTACTTGAAACTTGTGGAGAGGTGAGGCGCTGAATCTGACCTTGTAGTGTTCATTTTTCCTCAACGATGACCATTAAACCACTCTCACATACTGTTGTGGTAGGATCCACCTAATTTGCATAGTGGAGTACCGACCATATAAATATGGTTAGTACCGGGAAGAGAGGGAGGAATCAAGAGATTCAACCAGAGACTCTGCCCGACTTGACTCAGTCAAAACATTCTCCAGGAACGGTCTTACCAGGAATATACAAAAGATTATATGTAAATATTGTGTACACTTTCTTGTTTCAATACATTTTGTTCTAAGTACATTTTGTGTTGCATTATTATTCCATGCATTAGTCAAGTTTCAACACATACACAACCCGACAAAGAAATGTTAATATTATCTCTTTCCTTGAAGGGTAAACAATCGGCAATTATTAACCAAGCAGCTATTTCTACCTTCGTTGGAAATTTATAAAATCTTTCTCTTAAAAGAATTAACAGGAATATCCACTGCTATAGCTCTTTCCAGTATTGATGAAGTTTCCATGTTTTTTGTTTAAAGTACTGTGAGTTCAACATCTTGATTATATCAGTATCTGTCTATATTTCTGAGATGAGGTATTATGTACATTATTTACATTATTTGGACTATTGTCTTCATCTTAGTCGCCATATTTATTACCACATTTCGGCCGTTGTACGCCCCGGCCTTCTTCAGGTAGTTGGAATGTCGAACTGAACCCTTTATTTCGCTCACTTGGATAGACAGTTCTAGCTTAATGGATGTCAGTTATTAGTTAATTTCACTCTGAAAGTTCTTAACCAGGTATTGAATTCACACTTTTTGGGTCCTGTCACTGGATCTAACCAACGTCTTTATCCACTGTACCATGTGTCCTTGAGCATTATATCATTATTTTCTTTTTGAGTTATGTGATATCCATTTTACTTTTTGCTAGTACTCAGTAAGTAATAGGGTTTATTTTATTCGGTATAATTTTTGCTTCTAATTCATTAGCGTAATTCCACGAAATTTGAAAAAGGGTGTGGTTTTCGTTAAGACCTACATGTTATTTCTATCAAAGTTGTTTTAATCATTAATCAGAGAAATCAGTTTTATACAGCTGACACAATTAATCAGAGGTTGTATGATACACTTTTGTTTCTAAGACTATGGTGCTGGAGAATTAACCTTAAAACAAGGCTGAGGTATTTTATAACAGATTTTGTTTTCCCTACTATTCTTTTCTACGATTCACGCGGAGAATCTTTATAACAGCAATTTAATATTTTTCTCTTTATAACTGGCAATAATGTGTACTATTTTCTTTTTTTATAACTGGATTAAAGGTGTAACATTTATGGTTTTTATAACGGCAATTAAAGAATCTTTATAACTGGCAATAATGTGTAACATTTATGGTCTCTTTATAACTGGCAATAATGTGTAACATTTATGGTCTCTTTATAACTGGCAATTAAAGGTGTAACATTTATGGTCTCTTTATAACTGGCAATTAAATGTGTAACATTTATGGTCTCTTTATAACTGGCAATTAAAGGTGTAACATTTATGGTCTCTTTTTATAACAATTAAATGTAACAATAACTAAAGGTGTAACAATTATACAATCTCTCTTTATAACTGGCAATAAATTAAAGGTCTCTTTGTAACAATTTATGGTCTCTTTATAACTGGCAATTAAATGTGTAACATTTAAAGGTGTAACATTTATGTCTCTTTATAATGGTCATTTATGGTCTCTTTATAACTGGCAATGTAACATTTATGTGCAATTAAAACATTTATGGTCTCTTTATAACTGTAACATTTATGGTCTCTTTAATTTATAACATTTATTTATGTGTCTCTTTATAACTGGCAAACTTTATGGCAATTAAATTTATAACATTTATGGTCTCTTTATAACTTGCAATTAACGGTGTAACATTTATGGTCTCTTTATAACTGGCAATTAAATGTGTAACATTTATGGTCTCTTTATAACTGGCAATAATGTGTAACATTTATCGTCTCTTTATAACTGGCAATTAAAGGTGTAACATTTATGGTCTCTTTATAACTGGCAATTAAAGATGCTTATTTTAACATTTATGGTCTCGCAATAATGTAACATTTATTTCTTTATAACTGGCAATTAAAGGTGTAACATTTATTTCTTTATAACTGGCAATTAAAGTAACATTTATGGTCTCTTTATAATAAAGGTGTAACATTTATGGTCTCTTTATAACTGGCAATTAAATGTAAAATTTATGGTCTCTTTTAATTAATTTTATCGTTTTTTAATCCAAAATGGTGAAACATTTATTTTTTTTTTAATTTGTGTAAATTCTAAAAGTTGTCCAAACATGGGTCTTAATTTTATAATTTATTTTGCTTAAATAAATAATATAAAAATTGCAATGCTTTAAAGATTTGTATAACATATTAATATTAAATTATAGTAAATTTGCTATTTTTTATTTTTAAAGGAATCAGCATTTATATAATTTAGATATGTGAGACATTATTTCAAATTAAATTCCTGATTGACCAATTATCCGACTTCTCTTCTGACACAGACAAAGTGCTTTTACTGTATTTGATATATGTATTTGTCATAATCGCAGCCAATAGATATCGTTCGGAAATGATATTTTTTTTATAAAGAATTATTTATAAATTCATAATCGTTCCGTTTTGAATATTCCAATTAAATGAAGTTGTTTAAATTATATATCAACAGAAACGAATTACTTTTCTTTTTTTATGAATAATTTAATAGATTTATACCATTTCCTTCTTGTAAATTTTAGAAAGTTTTATTTAAATCTTGTCTGTTAAGGATTCCGGTATTACAACATTTCTACGTCTTTTTATCTCAGCAATCAAAGTATAATCTACAAAGTGTGAAATATCTGACAAGATCTATGGCAGGTAAGACGTATTACGTTATATTTGAAAATTCACAATCTTTCGGCAGTAATTTCTCTTTTTCCATTTTTGTACATCATATCTCTATGGAAACTGCATATACTTTATAGGCCTCACCTTTGCTACTGCATTTGCGTAGTGCAGTTGATTAGCGCAAGGTAAAAAGAAATAAAAATAAAATCAACCTGTACTAACATGACACTCGGATTTGCGTTTCCGGCTCGTACGGGTGGCTAATGTATATGACATTTGTTTTAAAAAAAAATCAAATGAAACAACCGTGAATGTGATCAGAATAAAATACATAAACACTAATATATGATTATCTAGATCTCCCTCTCTCTCTATATATATATATATATATATATATATATATATATATATATATATATATATATATATATATATTATGAAAATAACACACAAACACAAACAGTCACACACACACAGACATATATATATATATATATATATATATATATATATATATATATATATATATATATATATGAAGCCAAAAGGAAATGCTTTGGGCTATATTTTATATTTATAAGATTTCGTAAAAGCATTTATGTCTCTTTGAACATATGCCTATCAAAATTGTAAAGCCAATAATTATATATATATATATATATATATATATATATATATATATATATATATATATATATATATATATATATATATATGTGTGTGTGTGTGTGTGTGTCCTTGTGTGTGTCCTTGTGTGTGTGCGTGTTTGTATATATGCGTAGTACGCCATATATATATATATTCATTACATATTTGATGAAAAATAGTGTCTTGCATGTCTGAACAAAACCCATGTTTTGCTTTAAAGTATGTATACTTGTAGATGAAAAGCCATCCAAAAAGGTCCTTCTGTATAAGAATATATTCTTATATAGAAAATATTGAGAGCTGAATATATGAAGATGCAGAAAGATTTGCTCGGCTCCATCAAAACAATTCTAATGTTTGCTCATTTTTTCATATTTTTGGATTGTTCGGATAAAGAATTTTTCAGCGCCTACTCATATTCATTTTGCATATATCCTAATATTTATACCTGATATATGATAGCAATGTAGAGAATACCAAAAGAGGCATCAGAATATATGAGAGATGATGTAAAGATCTAATTCCATCATGAAATTAGTGCCCCCCCCCAATCTAATAATTGATCACTTGTTAATATTTTGCGATGCGGGTCAGAGAGAAAACTTTCCATTGTCTGCTACACGCGCGCGCACACACACACACACACACACACACACACACACACACACACACACACACACACACACACACACACACGCAGACACACACACACACACACACAGACACACATTTACTCACGCAGACACACACACACACAAACACACACAAATAAGCATAGACATAAGACTTACGGCTACATCATATTAAGAAACCGGTACCTTTAGTATAACTGAAGTTAAGCAAAGTCGATCCTGGTCAATTCTTTGGGAATACCAGGTGCTGTAAGTTTAGATGTTCGAGGGATGTAATGTATAATGACTTGTGTTGTGTTGGTTATATTCACTAACACGTAAATATCCTTGTGAAAGTTAAGAAAAATTCTTTAGCATGAATTATCCATGTGACTATTGTCACATTCAGTTTCAAGCGAAGTGCAGGATACCCACAGGACAGCCACATCTAAGTAACCAATCACAAAAATTGTGCTCAAATGCACATGCAACAAACACAGATACACAAAAACATATAATGTGTTACTCGAGTATTTTTTTTATAAGGAAACTTATTTAATTTTGCTCAATTCTTTAGGTCATTCCAATTCCTGTCTATTCATGTTAAAACTATCATTCACAAGGTGAGGGCAACCCCATCGTTTCAGTGGACATTGTTGGGGTTTAGGTTATATTCTAACGTGATAGAGGAATTTCGATTTAAATAACCCTTTTAATTTTTATTTAAATTTGGTAATATTATTTCATTTGTCTTTGTTGAACGTATACTTATTAATATATTAATGTTATGTTGGGATATTGATTTGTCTTCGATATATTTAACGCAGCCATAACTGATATTTACATTATTTTTGTTAAAAATTTTCTTTAGTATTGCTGAGTGATTATAGTATTTATGAGTTAAAGTTAGAAAAAATCTTCCAATATTCGTTTGAATATTATGATTAAAATGTGGGTTAAAATTTGTTACATTACAGTGTCTCTGCATATTTTTCCCGATATTTTTCTAAACATTCTAAATTCATGTTTTCTGAGTTCTAATTCTTTTATATATTTAATTTTCATTATTATCAAATATTTCCTTATTGCTGAAGTGGGTTGATATTCCAACTTGGACTGATTTCTGTAAGCTATTTAAAATATTGAATGGTTAGTTGATCTCATTCTTAACGTATTTGTGGCTATATAGATCTTTAGTATATGGTTTGAAATAATCAGTATTCAAATTCAAGGTCACATTGATAAAGTTGATCACTTTAGCATTAGTGATTGTAGTAATATTTTACACGGAATCTTTGAAAGAATTTAACAGTTCCTTTCTCAATCCGTCTATATTTCTTGGACTTATTTTGCGGAGGAGAATCACTGTCATCCCTGTAAAGTCAGGTGTCTCTAATGAGGAAAATAAATCTTAATCGCAATAGAAAGAAAATTTTCATAAGTTCGCATGCCTCAGCGGAATCTAACGCTCCCATAATAATGTCAAATTATGTATTATTTCTTTTGGTCCATAGGTATGGGAGAATTTAGCTCTTTGTACCTGCTTTATGAATTTAATTTTGCCATCACTAATAGGACATTATTTCTTTCCTAAATTGATGGCAAACATTAGTGATGGACGAGTAAATGTCACAAATATCGTATTGGATGGAAGAACATTTTTTCTTCCTTTTTATACTAGTAAAACATTTATGGCTTCTGCTGTTTTATGACACTGTTTAATTCATGCTTGTTTGAAGACCAAAGAAAGTTTTGTGTGTATGTGTCTGCCAACGGATATTATGAACACTGATACTAGTATAAAAGAAAATGGAAACAACAAAGAAATCGAATTTTGCAAATTAATTGCTTAAAAACTTGATGAGGCAAAAATTATTACCCACATTATATAGTGACGTTAAGAAGACAAGCCAAAACAGAGAAAAAACTGTATGCCTGCATGGTAGAGCATGAAAAATAAAACAAGAATTTCGGAGTTTCAAAAATGCTTTTTGTCTCTTGTTACCTGATGAATTTTTTGACGCGTTACAATCTCTTTTTTCCCGTTTTGGCGTTACCATTCTTCGTTAACCAGTTTCTCTTAATGTTTTATCTTCAAGATGTTCTGTGCGTGATCACTTCAAATCCATTTTTGTTGAACCACGTCCCGAAGCGAAAGGTATATTATTGAAGAAGGACCTTATGACAGCTTGCAAAATTACCGCAGTATAACACTCTTCGGTGAGGACAAACAAGTCGATTTTTAGAACCTCCGATGGCAACTATTCTTATATTTTGTCTGTAAGAATATACCACCTTTTTCGGTCATAAATAACAAACAAACGTTCTTGATACATCGCTCCCATACATGGTCATCGCCGTGTCTCTCATTGTGGAATCAGCCTCGGGTCGAAATAAGACACTTGGATTGCATTGTCACGCGAATAGGATTGTGTTTCCGGTTCCTTCTAAAATGTTTTCGTTCTTTCAGCCACAATAGCAGCTTGCGACTTAGTGTCACTATCGCCTTTTTTTAAAAAGTCATTTTCCTAAAACAAACGCTCCAAATGAATAAAATTCCCATCAATATGTTGAAAAATATGGACAAACCAGGTTTAATGAAGAAGTGATATATATTATTCTATCATTCTGCTAATAAACTACAACGCACGAGTCAAACCGCCAATATCAATAAAGAAAGATATTTTAGGCATTTATAGAAATCTTCATAAAAATAAAACATCAAATGTCAGAAGAGATAATATACGAACTATAAGATTAACAGATGCAGAAAATAAATCGAAAAGCTGAATTAGATATTAGGGAAAAGGGAGGTAAACAAAGAGAAAGTGATAGCAAATGAACGTGGAAATCATGCTAGAAATACGGATATGCACCTGAGTGTTCACCTGTAATCAGTAGATGAAATAGATCTAAAAGCTGAAAGCTATGATATAGATTAGATATCAACATCTATAAAGGGACTAGGAATGACCAGGAGGAGTGAGATATTCATCACAATATTATAAATGAAATAAGGAATAAACTTAAAAACGACAAGCAATTAATAGTATGGAATTTCTTTAAATTCAATCAATGAAAAACCACAAAAAATTATAAAATAATTCCACAGAATACATTCTTAATGAAATGTCATTTGACCTGACTGAACTTAATGAAATTATATATGTGCGTTAGAATAAATTATGGAATCAAAATTCATTACAAACAAAAAGCAATTAGAAATATGTGAAGAGAATGTCAGAACAGAAAATTAATATTAAGAAAGAAATTTAGTTTATAAAAGGCAAAATATCAGTACTCAATTAACTTGGAAGGCGTGAAATATTAAGATTTGCTAAGCTGGGAAAGTGAAATAAAAATAAAATAAAATAAAACCTAAATTAAATTAAAAAGATTTACCAACTGTTAAGGAATCATTAAAACCAAAAGTGCAGTTTAAATCTCAAAGAATTCGAAGACATAAGAAATGAACCAAAATTTTTGTTCAAAACGAAAATTTTGCACAGATGTAAGAGTTTCTACTTAGAAGTAATAATAGAACAAATTAAACGAAACATAATGATATTTGAAGATGAAGTTTGGGTGGAATAGAGAGCCATTCGCTTTACAAAGTTTCTCATATTACGAAAAACGCACGTGTTATTCTTTCATTCAAATTATTTTACATCATCGAAAACACCAACATAAATTGTAGCATTTTCCATTCTTTCTCACGTAGCCCGTAATTCACTGATTCCACTATCCATTTGACTGAAGATCAAATTTTTATATAAAATATGAATTAATATTAACTGCCGATGATTTTACATAGAGCAATTTAAATTATGCGTCAAGGATAATGACGAATTGAAAAAAAAAATATTTCCAAAGATTTACAGGTAATGGGCGTTTGGCTTAGACAAGAGTACCAAAGACGCATTCAAACAAAAGAGATTAGTGAGAACACAGATATAAGAAATGAATTTGAACAAGAAATATTTTTGTATTTAAGGGTCAATGAAGGAAATGAACTTCAGCATGCAAGTATATAGTGGACATTTAAATAACCTGTATTTTAGAAGTTTGCTGATAGGTTTGAAAACAGATTATTTAATGGAATAAATTATCACCCATGAATAAATTTGCCTACATGTACTAAGAGAGATTTAAAGTAATTAATTAAAGTTTAGAGGAAATCAGAAAACATAGAAAATTCAGTAATTAAATGAGACTTCAAATCCCAAAAGCATAGATTAGTTCGTTATCTTTATCCAGAAATAGTTATATAAATGTAATTAACCTAAAATCAAAAAAAAAAAAAAAAAAAAATCAGGCCAATATCTTAAAATCATTGAAAACCGGCTGCTAAAATAAGTTTACAAACATTAAATGATTGCACTTCATTAGAAAATGAAAACAAAGACATTTACTATCGAATTGAGCATCAAGTTTTTAATATAATTCGATCAGATCACACAATTAACGGAAAACTCAGATATGATTCTCAGTTCCTCAAAGCAGTTACCAATAGAGACTAAAACTTGACCCATTATCGGCTTCGGAACTGCGGTCACCAAGATGAACTTGAAGGATTTATAGTGGCCATATATTATCGCGGGTCATTTAACGAAATTACAAAGGAATATTTTCGTAATTGGTACTGATCCAAAACACTGTTTTTACATCTTACACATGGAAAAAGGTCCTAATTTTTCTGGTTCTTCTATTTTATTTATAACAGATTATAAACCAAGACATGACAGGATTCATTTATATACCGATTTTAAAATTATCCGTTAATATAAACCACGTTTGTTATATGCCAATGATAATATTTACCACAAGGAAAGTGTCGTATTCATGGAGCGAACACAGAATGCTACTTTCGGCTGAAATTTATCAAAGTTTTCTCTTAAAACAATTTTGACGAAAAATAGGTTTCTGAACAAGAGACACGGAGGTATGGCTCTACAGAAGAATGCTATGGATATTGTGTGAGCAATGATGAGGTTTTGGAAAGGATGAAAACGAGGCGGAATGTTATACTTAACATCAGAAAGAAGCAGCTGAAATTTCTGGGACATGTAATGATAGAGAAGGGCTTGGAAAATCTGATACTCACAGGTCGAATAGAGGTAAAGAGAGACATGGGAGGGCAACGCATGACATACCTAGCGGTATTAAGCTAGTGGATGACAGAATATGCCTGTGTTACATAGCAAAAGGAAAAAAAAAACTTATTGAGAGCTACAAGGGATAGTGGGAAATGTCATTTGCACCGAAAGCTCCAATACGAACATTTCAGAGAGCTTGTGTGTCAGTCTAAGGACAGTGCAAAGGATTCGAAAAGAGTTGGATAAGTCTAATAAGGATCACGTGGGTAGTTGAAGTGATCACTAGTAATGGTTATGTTATGCCACCATTCTTTTTCCGATAGAACCTCAAACTCAACACGGAGACATACATCAAGTAACTTGAGGAAGTAGTGCTGTCATGGGTCAAGACGGTGGCTGCTGGAAGATCTAATATCTGGCAACAAGACACCCTTGATTATTATGTTTAGGGCACAGTTGAGCATTGACCGTTTGGAAAAAACAGTTCTTGTAATCTTTAGTGTGCGGGTGGTGTAATTGATAATGGCTTTGAGGAGCTGCTTTCGCTGGTTCCCAAACTTTATGAATTTAAGCGTTCTACTGGGCTGGCATCTCGTTCACACCCTTACACTGTCGAAACTGTTAAATATAGCCGTCTCTTTAACTCCAATCGCTTCACGTCTCGTACATATCGCCTGTGGAACTCCCTCCCCTTTTCCTGTTTCCCTGATAGCTATAATCTCCAACTATTCAAATGTAATGACAATCGACGTCTCCAGATGCCCTGATCTATCCTCTATCCTTCTCTTCATCCTTTCCTCTATCACGCCTATTTTCTCTCGCTCCAACTCTCTGTAACCCCTTGCGTGCTAGTGGCTTCCCGCCTTGCTTGGGGTGAAACGCTTAAAATTAATTGTTAATCAGTGAACAGAGTTCCAATACCTGTCGTGTTCTTTATATTAAATTACGTGTAAATACCACTGGGAAAGGCATGAATCCATCCCTTCTCCGCCTATAGATTATGGTATAGGAGGAAATCTTATATAGAATGCCGATTGTGAATTAGAAATAGCAAAATACATCTTTCATAAAATATGAATAGATAGGGAGTGACGTTAACAACAATGTGTTAAACTTCTAAATAGATGAACTTCACAGCCACTCCTAAATCATAATTACGGCAGATCACATTCGAAACAGCCGGCTACCCTTTCTAGAATGCCTACTAGAATGCAACAACATTAAAAATTAAGACCTGACTTTGGTGTTTTTTGTCAAACGTAATCGTTCCTCTACAACGACAGCGGCACATCAACCTTTATGGTTTATTTAATGCCGGAATCTAAATATTTTGAATGCATGTGTATGCCTTTAACGATATATACAGTGTTTGGTTGGTTATTTTACTCTCAACAGATATCGTTGGTATTTTTACTATGAAAAGGGAACTTTATACTTTCATGGTGTTTATTTTTTGTTACGGGGGTTAACTATTTGCCTATATCTTAGACCCTTAAAGGTGTTACCACGCCGGATTAGGTCGGACATCGGAATAAGAGTAATTATGAGGTGCTTCCACACCCCTCGAAACCACCAATTTCCCGATCGTAGATCATGATGTCAGATGTAGTTTATCGTCATACCCAGGACTAATCCGATTGATATGTGTTATGGGATCTTACCCATAATAATAATAATGGACTATTCCATACTTAATATATACTGCGCCTCAGGAGTAGGCAAGGAGACAGTAGTTCAAGTCGAGTCAAGAGTCGAGTCAGAGGCAGTCCGAAACAGAGTCGCGTTCAGACAATTACTGCAAGACATTGGAATAGTGATACTGGTCGAGACTACATTGTTCTCTCTACTAAAGCTGATTGTTCATACTAACACTTCTAGTTCTCAGTATATATTCCTGTTTGTAATATATATGTGTTATTCCATACCTGTCTTCGTGTTCTTCTTTATTGGTTCTACCTTGTACCGTGGTACAAGGAACCGGACCATAACAATATGTTTAGTCATTTGAATCATTAAACTCCGATAGAGCTCGCATTCATTTGCATCCGGATTCTTTGAAAGCGCTATAAAGATGGATCTAGTATGATCTTATAATTACGCTGTCACTGTCGTAAATTCCATTCATTTCCGTAATCATATCAATCCGAAATCGTTTATGGCTGATAGCATCTCTATTAAAATGCCATCTTGTATTGGCTTCTTTATTCTTGTTCATCTTGCCCACTGCCAATATTTCTTCTGAATTTAATTTCCAGTGCCTTGCTTCATTCCCAGAAGTATTCTCCAACGTATTACTTTGTAGGATTTCTTTCTATTACGAACGCTATCTGTTTAGATATTATGTAGCATGTCCGTTTGCACGTCTTCTGTCCTCTTATTTATTTCATTATTTTTAAGGCTATCTGTTTCATTTATCACGCTTAGTCCTTCTATCTATACGCCTTTCCAACTGTTCCTAAAATTTATGATTGGTATTCTATATTCTGCAAAATACTCTGTTTCTGTTTTACTCTTCCTTTTTCCTCATTCGCTTCATTTTTTTTTTTCTCTCTTTATTTGGGAAGATTTGGTTAGAGATCATTAAGCGAACTTTGAATTTTCCGTTCTATTTAAAATATTATAATTGATCTTAACTCTGCTAATTGTGTCGTATTCGCGTCTGTTTTATTTGAGATTAGATGTTGCATATATATATATATATACACACACACACAAGTTCCTCTTGATGTATTACTGAAGTTAAGTCCCAGTATTCGTTCAAGATAAAGGACTCTCCTTCAGAGAAAAACTGTTAAACTTGAAAAGATCTGCTTAGAAATGATGGAAGGTTATTAGTAACAGTTTGTCTCGTACAATGCCGTTGCAGCGTGAGTCTGAAAAAGTAATGATTGAAATTATTATATAAGTCTTTTAGAGCGGATTTTTTGGCAACTTGCGTATTCATCGTTTCAAATCTTATTTTCTGTCTCATCTTGAACGCCAAATTTCGGATCTAAAGCCAAATTCACGATAACTTCAACCCTGATGTATATATATTTCAGTATAAGAACTAAAAATACTATTCTCAAGTATCACCTGCTGTTAATAATTCTACAACTTTGCATTATCTGCAATTTAATTTGATATTTTTTAGAGAAAATTCTCAACATCGTTACATTAAAATCAAATATGTTTTCTGTGTATGCCACTGTGAGTAAACGATAAGACGTATAATAATAAATATTTTCATAAGTTATAGACGAACTAGATGACAGAGATAATCATTTTTATAACATTTTTTTTAATTCTTCCTAAATAAACTAGTCAAATATCACGTAGAAAAAATGTACCAATACAAATTCAATATATTTCAGTGTGTCAGAACAATTAGTTTTTGCGAGTGAATATTATATTATTTGGGAATCATGTTGGAGTAATGGATAGCCGCTAGGATTGATAAATCTGAGAGGCAGGTTCGAAT
>CAHIKZ030000946.1:2775000-2880000 GCA_903632075.3 Acanthosepion pharaonis
ATTCAAATCTGACCATTAACCATGATATATATATATATATATATATATATATATATATATATATATATATATATATATTAAGCGTTTCACCCCAAGCCGGGAAGCCAATAGGATACAAGGGGTTACAGAAGATTTGGAGCAAGATCAGATAGGAGTGATAGAGGAAAGGATGAGGAGAAGGATAGTGGATAGATCAAGGCAACTGGAGATGTCGATTGACATTACATTTGAATAGTTGGAGATTATAACTCTCAGGGAAACTGGAATAGGGAAGGGAGTTCCACAGGCGAGAGGTGCGAGACACGACGCTATTGGAGTAGAAGCGGCGGCTACATTTAGTAGTTACGACAGAGAAAGTTTGAGAGTGGGATGCCAGCCTCGTAGGGTGCTTGAACTCATGAAGTCTTGGAACCAGCGAATGCAGCTCCTCGGAGCAACTGCCGTGAAAGTATTTGTAAAAAAGACAGAGAGAGCGACTGTAGATTAGATGCCAAAACAGGGGCAGTTATATTGCATATCCGCCTCTGGAGCTTATCAAGAACCTCAAGGCAAACAGAAGGGGTTTCAGACGATATATGGCAGGAGTAGGATCGATTCCAGGGAGAAATATTTCCTGGCGCGGCAGAGAGAGCCAACTTTACTTGCGGTGGACGAAGCAATTGACACAATAAATTTGTTCCATCTCAGGTCAGGAGTCAACGTGAGACCGAGCAGCCACAGAGAGGTGCTCTCGAGAAGTTGAGCGTCAGACATTCTAATGAAGGGCAGGGAAGTATCTCTGTGGTGATTAATAGAGGGCTTCTTTTTTTTTAGGCAAGTTGACCAGCCAATTCCTGCCCCAGTTCACAACCGATTGGTGGTCCTTTTCGAGACGCGCAGCCAGGTTAGTTTTGTCAGCGAGAGTAGATTTGTTTTTGAGGCAGGAATAAATTGTGGTGTCATCCGCGTAGATGTCAACTTGGGAATTTATAGCGTCAGGAAGGTCATTTATGTAGATAAAGAATAGAGTGGGGCCTTGGATGTATCCTTGAGGAACATCTGCGTTCGTGGACTAAGAACTGGAGGAGAATCCGTTGAGAACGACATTCAATTCACGGTTTGACAGGAATTATTGTATTAGGTCAAACAATCGACCCGTAATGCCATAACCCTGGAGCTTGCGAAAAGGCAGGCATGCCATACCCTATCAAACGCTTTGCAGATGTCTAGGGCCACGGCAGGAGCTTCCCCGTTATTTTGAAGAGCTTGGTAGACAGTTTCAGTGATGGCCGTAAGCACATCAGCTGTAGATCGAGCAAAGAGGAAGCCATATTGCTTGTCTGAGAGCAGATCATGGGATGTAAGTTGGTTAACCACTTCGGTATTGATTAGGGGCTTCGAAGACGTTGCCGATATATATATATATATATATATATATATATATATATATATATATATATATATATATAAATATATTTATATTTAATGAAAAACAGACCACTTTTAGGTACCATTACAATAAATTATTCCACCATGGTGAAATAAATTATTGTAATGGTACCTTAAAGTGGTCTGTTTTTTATTAAATATTAGCTCTGTTCTTCACATTGAGCTCTCAGGATTTCATCCTCTTTGGATTTACCAATTCAGTTTACCAAGTTCTTTATAACTTATATATATATATATATTTGTATTTAGGCTGCAAATACTATTTTAAGCTTGTCTGAATTATTACAAACATTATGTCTGCTTTTTCTTTGTCATAATCCTTTCATATTCACGAAAGTATTTTTCATATATTACAATTACATAAGGCAAGAAATGCACTGCAAATTTCTTTAATGGAAGATTATTATAAGAGAAATGTTCTACGGCCACTTATATTATCAATGATTTTTCTAATACGGCCATTTATCTGTCATCTAATGTTATCAATGGTTATACTGACCAACAGGCCATTTATCTTTCATCTAATATTATCAATGATTTTGCTGATCAACCGCCATTTATCTGTCATCTAATGTTATCAATGGTTTTGCTGATCAACCGCCATTTATCTGTCATCTAATGTTATCAATGGTTTTGCTGACCAACAGGCTATTTATCTTTCATATAATGTTATCAATGATTTTGCTGATCAACCGCCATTTATCTGTCATCTAATGTTATCAATGTTTTTGCTGACCAACAGGCTATTTATCTTTCATATAATGTTATCAATGATTTTGCTGATCAACCGCCATTTATCTGTCATCTAATGTTATCAATGTTTTTGCTGACCAACAGGCTATTTATCTTTCATATAATGTTATCAATGATTTTGCTGATCAACCGCCATTTATCTGTCATGTAATGTTATCAATGTTTTTGCTGACCAAGAGGCTATTTATCTTTCATATAATGTTATCAATGATTTTGCTGATCAACCGCCATTTATCTGTCATCTAATGTTATCAATGGTTTTGCTGACCAACAGGCTATTTATCTTTCATATAATGTTATCAATGATTTTGCTGATCAACCGCCATTTATCTGTCATCTAATGTTATCAATGGTTTTGCTGACCAACAGGTTATTTATCTGTCATATAATGTTATCAATGATTTTGCTGATCAACGACCATTGATCTATCATATAGTATTATCAAGAATTATGCTGATTATTATTTCTCCTTTTTTATAGTTCGAGTAGAATGTTCATAGTAGAAGGAACTTGAGATATTTCCCTTCACACGAAGAACTGTTTCGGCCAATTAGTATGATTTCTTGGTTTTATCAACTTGAAATCACTTTTCATTTCATTCACAGAATATACTTAATCCTGGCTTTTTATTCCTGATGTTCCCGGATGTTTCTTTTTCTTTGTAATTCCCGTCTTTAGAATATTAGTAATCAATTTTCCGATGTAGCTAGCCCACGGAGAAAGCATAAATGTTTCTTTTTACGTCTTCTCGAAAAGAACAGCAGCAATCTTTCTGATCAATTGTTATAGGGACGCCCCCTAACGCTGAACGCCTCATATAAAAATAAAAATCCTCGAACGCTTCATGTGAAAATGACAATTCGAACGTTGACCCAATTTAAAAGCGTTCAAGGCCATATTTTGAAGAAATAGAATTTTTAAGAGATAGAAGTAAAAATAAAAGATTAATTGTTAAATTTTAGGATATATTAATTATCAGTACTTCAAATGATTGATTTAGTTCAACTTAATTGATTTTAATATGAATAACGATGGTCATGTCACGATTATTAGTGAGAATATCGATATTATTATCAGAAATAAATAAAATATCCCATTTCTCCTTCCACTTAAAATTAGACCTCGTATATTACGGAAACTACTGCTAACTTGCATTAGCGAAGTCCCATTCTACCAACACAAAAACACTCTATCTATCTATCTATCTATCTATCTATCTATCTATCTATCTGTATATATATATATATATATATATATATATATATATATATATATATATATATATATAACGGGATGGGTTCTGTTCTGGGACCGACTTTTACCAATTTCTAGATGACTAACCTTAAAAATAATATACTTAACAATTTAAAAGAAAACCTCAATCTACCAATGATACGTCGATCATATCTTTATATAAGTTAAGAATACGGAAGAAATACATCAACTGCAAAAACAATTCGAAAATAATTCGGTCCTTAAATTTACATACGAACATAATAATGGCAATAAAATTACTATACAAATTCATGCAAACTTAAATAGAAGAGTCAATTTCCTAATTCTTATAAGATAGCAATCATTAAAAATCTTATAAACCTTGCGAAAATTCATGCATCCACATAACAGATTTACTACAACAAATTAAAAAAATATGAAACGAATTCTTATTAATAATAACTATCCTAATTATGTTGTCGATGAACAAATATGTTCTATCAGAAATTTTAATAAAAAACAAATAGAATATAATACTTCTTCAATTAACCCCAGACATATTAAACTTTTATTATGACAACCAAATACATTACCTTTATAAATTAGATTAAAATATGATAAAAATTAATAAATACTAAGACATCCATCACAGATGCTAGTAAAAAATAAAATTAATTATATACTACACTAAATCTAGT
Source organism: Acanthosepion pharaonis (assembly GCA_903632075.3). Lineage (NCBI taxonomy): Eukaryota > Metazoa > Mollusca > Cephalopoda > Sepiida > Sepiidae > Acanthosepion > Acanthosepion pharaonis. Next base: position 2,779,095 of record CAHIKZ030000946.1, read on the forward strand.
ATAACTAATTCAAACTGATTTAGATAACAGCACTCCCTCACCTATTAACGTTTTCCAGAAAAACAACATTGCATATAAAATTTAAATGTCCTCTGGGCAGTTGTATGCACAACGGAAAGAATAATATTTATGTTGGCCACACTACGACGACTTTATCTCGGCGGCTGCGTTTTCATTTTAATAATAGGTTCAACATTTCTAAACATTTTTAAATGTTGTTAGTCTTTGAAACATTTTTTTTTAATTTAAGAGACGCTCATAAATGTTCATCAGACTATATAACTGAAAACTCTAAGTTAAATTTCAATTAACATTCGCCATAATTTAGCTAGATTTTTCAGATGAAAAAATGTCAAAATAATACTTTTTTTACTTGTTGAAGTAATAATATCCTTACATTCGCCTTAATGAAGTCTAACGGAAATGAAACGAGGCGACTAAGATAAGGTTTCCTTTTGTCTTTATTAATATATAGAATGCGTTCCAAACGTTTCAATACATTTTCAGGAGAGACATTTATTAATTTCAAAGTAATTTTAAGTACAAAACTTTAGTCTCCATCAAAAAACGATCCTCTGACTCCAATGCACTTTGTTATTGCTCTTCAGCCATTCTATGAAGACCCTATGAATGTCATCCCAATTGAAGTTGTCTACGACACTTGTCACAGCCTTCCTAATCTTCTCAAAGTCTTCAAAACGACTGCTCCTGAGAATCTCTCTCAATCTGAAGAACAACCAAAATTCACAGGAAGCAAGGTATTGGCTCTAGTCAGCATGTGGGACAGTTGTGATGGCCATCAACCATCTCCTTACTATCATCAATGCGTATTTCGTTCTGACATTGAGCACTCCTGGAATAGAGTTTGCACAGAGTTTTCACTCGATCAGATCTTCATGACTAATTACGTTTGCAGTTAGCTCACCAACTGGAAAATGTACGCTTATTATCTTTATAGATACATGATCTTCATCCAGATAATTGCAAATATTCTCAACCAGCCGGGTCCACATCCACATTGTCACTCACATACTTTCCACCGTCCCTTAACCACTTGTGCCAGCTGCTATCAAATGCCCAGCTCATATGAGTTAATAGATGAGTAGTCTTGGGCATTTTATACGTTTCTGTAAAATTTTTGACAAGTTAAACACAAAATTTATTGCATAGCGAGCTTCCTAATTGTCTTCATGTGCTGACAGCATTGAACAAACCTGTCCGCATTGAAAAAGCAGTATTTATAATGGTGTATATTCAAGGAATTTTTCCAGCTGTCTCCTTAAATCTTTAATAACAAAAAGTGGCAACTCAGCTTATTAGAGGTATAGAAATGATATAGTAAAACTACAATAATTTAGGAAAATTATTATTGCTCGTCACAAAAATTGTATTGGAACATCATGAATACACCTCGTATATATATATATATATATATATATATATATATATATATATTTCGTTGGATAGATGTGAGTTTGTGACCCTGGGTTTCACGCTTTAGCGATCGTCAGACAAACTGATTAATTTTAAAAAAATTTGGGTTTATGTAGATTGCGTGTATTAGTGTTGTTGTGGAAGTGGTGGGGGAAACTTCGTCGTTTTGTCATTCATCGTACTAACGCAAACATCACAAACTCACATCTATCCAACCAAATATGTTAGCTCTATCTCTGATATTGAGCGCTTTCTAATAAGTACCGCGCATATAATATATAAATAATTATACATATATATATTTATTTATATTTATATACACACTTTTCACACACACACACACACACACACACACACACATATATATATATATATATATATATATATATATATATATATATATATATATATAGTTTATGCAAATTTAGGTAATCCGTATGGGTAGACCTGAGGAGGATGATATCCAGAGAGCTCAATGTAAAATTCAGAGCAGATATGTTTGAATAAAAGACAGACCACGTTAAGATTCCATGTAATAAGCTATTTCACCATAACCCCTTTAACAGGGTTCTGGATCATCAGACTTTACTTCCAAAAGCTGAAATGAAGAATGAAAAGAAAATTCACAGGTTTTTTACGGACCTCATCAAGAATACGCAAAGTTAACGAAGTGAGGAAGTGAGGTGGGAGAGAGGATATGAGTGTATCATTTTAGTTTCCTATTTTAACCCCAGTGTGTCGGCTGGATGTTGCTCAAATCTAACGCGTCTCGTCTCTAGATAAAGGTGGTTAAGGGGTGAGCGATAAGGACTACATTAAGGAAGACGTTACAATAACCCCAATTTGAATGAAACCTGTCGTGTAATTTATTGGGGTTATTTGTAATATTTGTATGACAAATAATATAATGCTTATATAATGCCTGAGGTCACCACAGATCAAGTTCTTTTAGATGTGTTTAATATTAAATTTGATTCAGGTCTGTCTATTCCCTGTGATGAATCACCTGCTACATATAACTGAAGCGTTAATATATATATATATATATATATATATATATATATATATATATGTGTGTGTGTGTGTGTGTGTGTGTGTGTGTGTGTGTGTGTGTGTGTGTGTGTATCTGTTTCTGTATTGAAGTTTAAATAATCCAGGGGCTACTAAATAGGATATACTGTCTATAGATAAAATATCAGCAACAAACACGTAATAATTGTTGATGGAGTTGAAAAGTATTCTGGCATTGGATAATTTATCTTCATATTGTCACCGGAATCAAGGTAAATTGTCTTATGTATATATATATATATATATATATATATATATATATATATATATATAGAGAGAGAGAGAGATACAACCAAATGGATTTACATTGTCACCGTCGCAATTTTGAAACAATTACTTATTTGCATCATTTTTTCTACAAAAACTTATAATACGTTGGTAGCTATTAATGACATATATCGAACATTATATCATCTAATTTACAGATCATAATTTGGCTAATGACATTTTCACGCTTCAGGCACTCTGATTCACCTTCGTATATATGATTAACGAAAGAGTTTGTTCAGTTCATTAGGAGAAAATAAAATATCAACCATTTTTACTCTTTCACGTTACCTCTTTTTAAGAAATTTTTTTTTTTCTGCTAATTTTCCTTCTATGAAGCTAATTTATAATTCTATCTTTTCTATAACGTTTGGCTTATACATTTTGTTTGCCAAATTTTGATTCGATATTACAATTCGGCAATGAGAGGTATGAAGAAATGTCAACCATTTTGTGTTATGTATCCATGGGTAAATTTTGTAACCTCTTATTTCAACTGGTTGAACTGCAATTGCTTCTAGTTTGAACCAATCGTTCGCTTCACAGAAAACTGTTCATAGCAAAGAATAACATATTCAATCTCAACATATCAAATGCAACTCTTTCATTTGAAGAAAACTGTATTTTGATAAGTTATTCCTTTCGTTTACTACCCGTTTTACTTTAATCCACATTGTTATAAGTTTACTACTATTCATCACCAAGTAATCGGATGTCAGTCAGGTATTATGATTCGCTTAACTTACGCGCCCAACCTACAATTCAATTAGACTATTATATTAGATGCATCGTATAACATCAATTAATCTGAGGCAATGTCTAAGTTTTGTATACTAGCAATATCAGATGAATCTCCTGACCGTAGGTAATTCATACAAATCAAATTTCCAGAAAAGACACACTTTCTAACAATGACTGAAACAACGCTTCACATAAACTTCTCTGTAAACTAGAGAAATGATATCTCTTTTACTCAGTGGTATTTTCTGACCATCAATGTGAAAAAGGTTATTAATGAAAGAAAATGCTAAAATATTCGTATTCTAAGTGTACACTGATAAGATGTATTTTGCAATATAATAAAAAAGCGATAACCTTACTTTGACCAACGTGTTTCAACCTCAGATGAACTTTATCATGATAAATATGAATATTTTATTTTGCAAGTACCATTTTCGTTTCATTCACTTAAGCGCAAATACACGTGGGGAAGGTATTAATCTATATATTTTCCAAGCCCCCAGTTCCAGATTGAATAACGGGACAGACTGGATCCTATAGCCGTCGTTAGCACCCAGTTTACGACATCAAGAAATGGAAACCTACGACGGGAAAATATTCTGCCTCGTCAGTCATGAATCGAAGCGGGTATCGAGTATGACACTTAACCAACTAACTTATTTATACACAGAAGTTAAAATGCACTAGTTATTCAGATTTTTAAAATTAAGAACACTTATAAACATACTTCAGTATATACTGGAATTCAAAGTAAATCATGGAGTATCCAAATAGAGACAATTTAATGTCTAATATCTGACAGTGGGTAATTGTTGTTACTGTCAATTTTTTTAAATACTATAATCATTATTTTATTATTTGACAAATTAAGTTATGCAATATATATCCTAAATAATAGGTTTCGAATTTAACTTCTTTTAAATTTTAAATTTCTTTTATAGTCCTGTATGTTGGTCTGAAAAAGAGTATTTAATTTTGGAAAAGGGATATTTGAAAATGATCCTGGGTGTAGATTTATATTTTAGTAAAATTCGATAGGGATACTCTCAAGAATTTTCCGTCTAAGTTATTTCCTCTTTTAACAAATGCGGTAAAATAAATGTCCTTGAATTTATTTCTATGTATTACTAATGTATTTGATATATATTTTTTTTTTGGTGTTCGTAGATAAATCATATCGCTCTGCATTCTCCATATTTAAACTTGACAATCATTTAGCCTGAAGTATATTAATGAGCATGTTAATTATTTTTTTCATTCTGATTGTTTTATTGTTGTTCATAAGTACATGTTACAAAATAAAATCCTTATATTTGCCTTGATAATGTCAATCAAATGGTGAAACATTTTTATTTATTATTTATTATTGAGTACTTTATTATTTAGTGTTTTCTATGATTATATTTTCGTGTGCTTATATGTAAATTTGGAATATGTTATATTTTGACTTAATTTGTTTACTTATTTCTTGATTTAAATTATTTTATTTATTTTTATCTATCTTATTTAGTAAAAATATATACCAAACAACCCTAGAAAATAGCTACAAAACTGCATTCGGATCCGCCATTATTTTTACTCAATAACCCCCAGAATAATTTTCAACCGTTAAAATAATACAACTTACCCATATTTCTCCATTGACTATATAAGTGTGGTGGGAAACATGGTATTTTAGGGTAACCAATTATAGGTCATCTAACCCAACCGGAAGAAAAACTGAATAGTAAGCATCTGCGTCTAGAATTCGTGGTCGTTTGTCTTATTTTTAAAAGACATCACTCAGTATTCATTCGTTTTTCAAAGTCACAAATTATGTCATCTGTTTCTATAGTACCTAGATAATTAAATAGCCAACGTACTTTAATTTGACGTTCCCAATTCACAGGTTGATTTTATTTATCTTTTGCTGACAAGGAGACATCCTCCATTCGTATTCCTAAAGGTTATGCCTTTGTACTCGCACGAACTGTATAAATAATGTAATAGGTCTTTTTGTATATCTATTGTTCATTTGGAGTACATATTGATTAGGAAACTAGTAATTCTTGTTCCAGCTCCTGCATAATCTGTTAAATTGTTACTTTAGCCTCAACTGCATATATTTGCATTTGGAATCACAGTGGATTTTGTCATATTGCTTTAATTAAGGCCTTTTCAATTGAATGGATTTTTTTTAATTCAATTTTATTTTTAAAGTTTGATTTTTAAAGTAAATATTCAAACGTTATGTAACGTCTAAGAAAACGAGACTAAAATTCTTATATGTAAATTATTGTTCATTCATTCTGAAATTAATTAGATTACTGTCGGTTTTGAGAGTATCTGTTTCGGGTACCTCGAATTAGCGTTCGAATATTCTTCATGCGATCATCCCAGTCGGATGTACAGTGTTTATAGATCTTCATGGCGTCCCATTAATTTGTGCGCATATCCTCGATTCAGCTGGGTTTATATCCGGATTATGCCGGAACAGTCTCAGACATCTGCTGATGTTAGAATTTGTACTTGATGGCTCAGATATAACCTTCTAGGTCAAACTTCTGATACAGTTAGACCTTTTGTAAATATTGTGTGAAAAAGAGTGCAAAGCTTCCTTTAAATATAAGTCATTTACATACTGGGGTCAATACGGATCAACGTCTCTTAGATGTGATTGATATTAAATTCGATTCAGGCCTATGTATTTTCAGTACTGAATCAGATGTTACACATATAAATCGGACCTTTATCACACCCACCTTCTGAGTTTCGCTTTATTATAGAGTGTAATAACTTGTATTTAATGTTTCCAGGAAAACGTTTCAAATTCATCACGCATCTTGGTTGTTCTTTAAAACAAGAATTGGATAATTATTTGGCCATTGACTGAGCAACAATGAACCGACAATCCATACATACCAACCAGAAAACTGTCTTCTATCTCTACATTATATGTAACTCTACTAATTCATCTTTGAGGGAATCGTCCAACATTCGCTGCCGTAAAGAAGAACATATGTTACGTGTCATCTGCCCTTCTTTACGCCAGAGAATGTTGGACGATTGAGGTGAAGGATATATGGTTCTAGAGAAGGATGCTAAGAATATCCAAGATTGAGCATGTGAGCAAAGATGAGGTCATATCAAATAAGGAGGAGGATTATATGTTACATCTGGAAGAGGTTGCTGAAGTTCCTGGGACACACAATGAGGAAAGAGGGTCTGGAGAATCTGATACTCACGGGCCGAATAGAGGAAAAGCGAGACAAGGGAAAACAACGCGTCACATAGCTGGCGGGCTTAAGCAAGTGGATGAAAAAACGTGGGCTGGAGGAGAATGCATAGGGAAGGAACTTGTTGAGAGCTGTAAATGATAGAGAGAGATGGAAAGCCATGATCGCCTACATCCTGAAATGTCATGGCACATAAAAAGAGAAATAATGCTAATTTCTTGTGACATCCTCTGACATTAGGCATTTTCTAATGTCTTATAAAACTTATCTATTTCCTCTTCGATGTTTTTTGACGTGCACGCATATACAGTAACAATCGCCATGTTGAATTGTTTCCACTTCACTTTTCGGCAACATAACACAGTTTGACACTTTTACTTTTATCTTCATCCAATATTAGTTCCACTGCCCTTTTCTTTTTCTGCCTTCGTCTGTTAGTTGTTTAAAAATTCATAATTCTTTTGTTTAAATTTTTTTTTTCCATTTTGTTGCACATACGTTCAGAATGCTAATAATCGACCTTTCAATTCGTTCTTTTACATTTTCTCATTTTCCGCATAGGCTCATTGTTCTCATATTCCATGTCTCAGTGGAAAAGTTATCTTATTCTCGGGCGGTAGATAGACAACGGCCAGGAAACTCATCTAGCACATGTCTCTACTAAATGGGCGAGAAGTCAGTTCAAAGGGAATTAACTCTCCTTACACTGTTAGCTCATACTTTTTTCGCAAATATGAAATTTTCGAACAGATATTATATATATATATATATATATATATATATATATATATATATATATATATATATATATATATATATATATATATATATATATATATATATATATATATATATATATATATATATATATATATATATATACAGATATATATATATATATATACAGATTATATATATATATATATATATATATATATATACATATATATTATATATATATATATATATATGTGTGTGTGTGTAGGTGTGTGTGTGCATGCGTAAATTATTTTCGGATAGAGTGTATCAGAAAAGGAACAAAAACAATAGAATTATAAGAGGGCAAACGTCTGCTTTGATTTGATAAAGTCCCTATCATCATCATCATCATCATCCTTCTTCTTCTTCTTCTCCTCATTATTATTATTATTATTATTTGTAGTAGTAGTATTTGTAATAGTAAGAAGAAGTAGTAGTAGTAGTAGTATTAAGTCTTACGAGTACAACCCACACCTTAGGAAAGGCTATATCTACGTAAAATATGTGTGACTTTTGTTTTAAATTGCTCAGTGGTAATGTCATGATGCAATTTTGACCTTTGGTCTCTGGTTAGGACCCGAAAGAAATGAGTACACACCAGAAATCAAAGAAAATAATAATAATAATAATAATAACAACAACATGTCTGTAAGAGGATGGAACGGGTATGGTAAGAATAGTTTTTCCTCTTACCTTTTATTCATATATATATATATATATATATATATATATATATATATATAGCGCACACGCACACATGGACAACACTGCACAAATACGAACACAGCTAAACATATCCAATTGTCTATTGAAATATCCCACCATCTTATAAACACTGGATTTAAAAAAAATCCGAAATACATTCAAACGCAAAATAAAAGTTACTAGATGAGAAATATGAAAATAAATGTGAAATATAAGGCCGGCTAAAAAGAAAATTATCGATAGCGTCATGTTGCACATCGAGTGCAAACATTTAAGCTAATAGGTGCTTACTGTAGTTCATTAATTAGCGATTACTTCTCGGTAATTAATTAGCTAGTACAGTGAGTTGATTCATACAGTATGAACCAGAATTGTAGCATTGGGCTTAATGAAAAGAAATTTTCTGTATGTAAAGCTTAGAGTACTCTATCTAAGCTATGTATCATTTGAAACGAGGAGCACTACGATCACCGAAGTTAAGCAACGTCAATCTGGTCAGTACCTAGGTGCTGTAAGCTTGGATGTGCGGGTGGTGTAATCGATACTAACTTTTATTGGCAATCGGGGAGCCAAGTTCCAATTACTATTGAATTCGTTGTATTCCTTTCCGCAAAAATACTCTCGGGAAATGTGTGAATACACCCACGCTTCTCCACGTACAATCACCAAAGTTAAGCAGCACTTCAGACTGTGAATTATTAACATAGAAAATAGGAAAGATCACATATATGTATTATATGCAACTATCTCCGAAATTAAACAACCTAGGTAGGTGGCGACTTCGGAATTCCATGTGTTGATGGTTTGTGAGTGGGATCATGTATAATGGATCGGAATTGTTAATCGAAGAGCTGAGGTCCAATTGTGTTCGTTATATTCACTTACGAGCAAATATCATTTAGAAAGGTATGGGTCCACTTATTCTCCCCATAGCTATGGATTAATTAGTAAAACTTGTATCACTAGCCATTATTATCTTCAATAAAATTCTTACAATCAAAAATAAATTATCAGGCTTTTAATAACCTGCAAATGGTTGATAAGCCATAGAAATCGAATCAGTCATCCAATCAATTTGGCATAACTTGTAGACAAGACGTGTTTTCGGTTCTCCTTGAGTACTCAAGTACTTCGGCCTCTTGTCAAGTTTAAGATAAGGTTAATAAGTAATGATATGTATTAACGATGTTAAATGGTCCAAACTTTTGTCTATGAACAAAAGAGAAAAATCCGAACTTTTCTCTAAGACCACTGAAGTTCCATTGGCAAAGAAACAGGTTTTATGCGTTTGTTTCATAAGCCGTGGCTCTCTTTCCGCATTACAAACTTAATTTCTGTTACACCTTGTTGGTTTGGCTGTCACTCCCATTCCGTGTTTAGTTATGAGAAGGTCATATATGTTGAAGACCGGTTGTTTTCTTGGCGAAGAGAAGAACTTCATTGATATTTAATGCCAAACATTTTCAACGAAGCTGTAAATCGTTAAATCATTCCTAATTAAAGGGAAAGCTTAATTAAGATAATCCGTGACTGGCAAACAACGATAATTACACAGACACCAAATAGGAAATAAATCAAAGTAGGAAATAGGCTTTTAAATAAGTCGTTTAATTCTGTGGACCGTAAACAAATTCAATGTCTATTACGACGGCTACTATTAAAATTACTACAACTATTGTGAATAATATTATTATGTAAGATAAGGAACGTAATGAAATCACTGATACTGCTTCTGCTACTACTATTACTGTTACTGCTGCTACTACTATTGATACTAATGATAATAATAGATAATCACTTAATCCTAGATTATGGAATATTTAAATATGTTGAAAATTGTATATATTTAATAGAATCCAGAACCAGTTGTATGAGTCAGTGCTAATTGCAGGTTAAGTATCTCTAGCCAAGGTCAGCAGAATATGAGGACGGTTTTAAGGAGTTTCATAATTCCCCTACTCTTCCTAATAGAAATCCCACTGTTCGTTTTCCTCTTGTAGAATTGAAAAAGAAGATATAAAATCACTAATTGAGAAACACTCAACGATTTTATGTACAAGGACAACGTGTATTTGCTTTCTCAGTCTAAATATGAAGTGGAAAATTAATCTGAATAAAAGGACTTTTATCCAAAGATTGGAAAAATAAAATAATTTATAAAAAAAAAAAGAATTCCTAAAAGTAGCAAATTTGAAATGCTAAAGTATACCCAATTGGATAGATATGGTGAGGCATTTGAATTTTTTAAAATAAATGGGATTTCATTGTGCAGATTATCCTATTGCAATTTTTCTAATAAAATAATATTATTTAGGACCCTGAAATTTAAACAAGATGTGTTGTGGAAACGTGAACGGTATGAGCAATTTCTAAAAAAATGAACAAATGAATAAATATAGTGTTTTATACCTTCTTTTTCAGTCCATTAAAACCTCTTATATTACCAAGTCCCTGCTAGACAACTGGATTTATTGTATTCCAGTAGAAAATCGAGCAGATAGGTAGCTTGAGAAAACCCAGATAAATTATTATCCTTAAGCAGAGAACTGAAAAATATTAAAAAAAGATGTACGAGGTTGGCCAGAAAGTACTGCCTTACATAGGAAGCGTAAAGAAAACCAGAAATCTTGATTTCTGTTGGGTGAAATTTCAAAGAGTACTGAACTTCGTGCTTGTTCCACACGGTCCCGCCACCAACGCTAAAAAATATTGCCAGCAGCTAGAGCGCGTGCACGACAAATTAAAGAAGGAGTATCCAGCTTTGGTCAGTCGAGGTCTGTCTTTGTTTCGGAAAGGCAATGCGAAATCACTCACTGCCAGGTTGACTAAGACTAAGTTCAAACATATTGACAATGTTCAGATTCTTCCACATCCACCATTCAGTTCCGATGCTGCTCCGAGTGAATATAGCCTATTCTACTCAATGGCACACTTCCTCCGCAACCAGTTTTGATGACGTGAAGGAAGAAGGTTTACAGTTTTTTTTGTTTTTTTTTATTAAAAGCCAATGGACTGGTATCTGAGAGATATTCTGATGCTGGCTGATCACTGGCAGAAAATCATCGAGAAGGATGGACTTTATTGAAGAGGAAATGTTGGTGTTGCTCCATAAAATTTTGTTGTTTTCTTTCCTCTTCCTAAGTGAGTTAAAACTTTCTGACCAGCTTAATATTTAATAAGTCTACAGCGTTTGAAAAGAGAACACCAAAATTAGAGACGCGTCTTCTGAAACACGTGTAACCATTAAATATATGGATGATCACAATAAGAAATAATTTCAGGCTAGAAATATTATCCATTAATTTATTTGAAATTACGTTTTGGATACAAAAATAAAATGAGAAGATATGGGCTTTAAGGAATCCCAACATGAAATGGGAATTTCTTAAACATTGCTTAGCTCTGAATGCTTTACGTGGGTGAGGGACCAAATCAGCACCTGATATGACGGTATTTTCCTTATAACGAGGACGCAGTTTCATGCCTGGTGGTAGATTTTCATTATGAAGCATGTTGGATGCACAGACGGGGAGACGTACAGCTGCAATTGTTAAAATGAAATTAAGAGTGTCGTCTACTCAAATGAATGTATCCACTACTACAACGTTTAAATTAATAATAATAATAATAATAATAATAATAATAATAATAATAATAATAATAATCAGAACAATCAAAGCCAACCGCCCATACATTGTTATTAAAGCCACAAACAAAAAAAGTGCCTCCTTATTAATATGGCAGTCCCTGAAAACTGCAATGTATGTTTGAAGATATTCGAAAAGCTGTTAAAATACAAGGACCTTGAAAGGGATATCTAAAAAATGGGAACATCAACAACTCCTGTTGTAGTTGGAGCCCTAGGATTTGTTGGCAAAGTTTCCAGTAGACGAATTGAAGGGATTCCTGGAAGTCCATGCCTTAATGTGATACAAAAAATTGTTCTCACAAGTACAGCCCACACTTTACGAAGGGCTTTATCTATGTATTTTTTTTTCAGTGGAAAGTGTCATGATGCCATTTCTAACCTTAGGTCCCTAGGCGGGACCCGGAAAGAAATTTGTAGACGTCAGAAATCAAAGGAAATAATAATAATAATAATAATAATAATAATAATAATAATAATAATACAAAGATATAACTTGGAACAATTTATGGGACTTTACAATAGACTCATGCTAATATCGGACAGAAATCGTATTCAAAAGACCATAAGAAGAAAAGCTTTAAAAAAAACTATCTAATTACAAGGATCTTGAAGTGGAAATCTCAAAAACGCGGCAAATGAGGACAATAATTCCAGTTGTAGTTGGACCACTCAGATTGATTGGAAAAGGTTTCGATGGACTCATTGAAGGGATTCCTGGAATCCCATGCCTTAAAGAAATAAATAAAAATATATTCAAAAGTATAACTAACACATTACGAAGAGCTTTATCTATGTAAAATGTGTTTTTTTTTATTTATTTCCTTAAAAAAAAAAAAAAAAAAAAGCAGTGATTGAGACCCGGAAAGCAATGTGTATACAACAGAAATCATCATGAACATCATCATCATCATCACCATCATCGTTATTAGTATTAGTATTAGTAATAGTAGGAAGAACAAGTAGTAGTAGTAGTATTTCTTACGCTTAGAGCCTACAGCTTACGAAAGGCTTTATCGATGTAAAATATGTACGATTTTTTTTTTAATTGCACATTGGAAAATGCTACGATGCCATTTCTGACTTTAGGTCTCTGGTTGTGACCCTGAAAGAAATCAAAGGAAATAAAACAAAAATACTACTACTACTATTACTACTACTACTACTACTACTACTAATAATAATAATAATAATAATAATAATAATATGTGTGAAGGTTTAAGAAAGAGAGAGAGAGAGGTGGGGAGATAAGAAGAGAAAAGATGAAAAGTAATGAAAGACTGTCTAAGGAAATGTTGCTTGCTGTATATCATAGGCAAATAATCAAAAGTTGGAAAAGTTGGATATGATGGAATGGTGCGAAATTGCAATACAATAACATTGTAAAATAAATTCGTTGTGGAGAGATGCAAGAGAAAAGAACGGATAAAGGCAATGAAAGCGATTCTTCAGGTTGCGAATAAATCACCGTAAACACTGGTGGAAATATTTCCACCATTTCCACTGTTCGGACTGTCGTCCTCATCATTATGGCCATATTCACGACGTTTCATACGCTCCGACCATAAAGGGACTTAACCGATACTGATATATCAAGAAAAAAAGGACATCTACACATGTCGACTACATTAAGGGTTCGGTTCGAAATCACATCGTATATCATCTGAAGATGGTTGGAGCGTACAACTGTCGAAACATCATGAATATGACAATAAAATGAGGACAACAGTCCGAAAGATACAACTATGTAAATAATTACAATACCTCAGGAATATAGCCATATAATAATGGAAACGTGTTACAAAATTATCGCTCAGTATTTTTACTCCAGGCAGAATTTACAGTTTTTGGATTGATTATTGTAGCCTGCTTTTTTCCCTTATTTTGCACGAAATTTTTGGTGTGATTTGTTTAAACATCAAACAAATAAATGAAAAAGTAACAAGCCACGCCTATCAATATAACCGTTACAATAACACAAAACGCTGACGAGTTCGATCAGGCATGAAACAGACTGTCCCCTCTTTGTGTTGATTTCAATGTCCAGTTTTATATTTACATATCTTCTATCCCTGATATATATATATATATATATATATATATATATATATATATATATATATATATAGAGAGAGAGAGAGAACAATATGAATAAAGATAAAAAGTAGAATTATATTAGCCGACGAGTTTCGTCCACTGACGTATTTGCTTTGATAACGTCCCGTAGATGACGAATTGCGTCGACTAAGGTAAGATTTTTTTGCGTTTATGCTTATATATATATATATATATATATATATATATATATATATATATATATATATATATATATATATATGTGTGTGTGTGTGTGTGTGTTTGTGTGTGTTTATATATATATATATATATATATATATATATATATATATATATATATACTCTTGGGACAATCCATTGATCACTAGCCCTCTTTCATCTATATATTTAAATATCTATTTATACACACACAAACACAAAACATACACACACACTCTCTCTCATATAAATATATATATATATATATATATATATATATATATATATATATATATATGATGATAATGGTTTCAAATAATACTTGGTACTGCCTCGTTAGATAGCCTACTTCGTTTATAACTGGTATTCTTTGGGGTTTTAAACAATTTAACTTGGGAAATAAGGAAAATGTCTTGCGATTCTTCTATTAATGGAATATTTCCTTTGTGATATCAATGCATCCTGATCGATTACTTCAGAATATAATTCTAAAATAAATATACGACAAATATTTCTCGTTAATTTCATATATTGGTAACTCACGCCATTAGATAGAAAAATCTGGCTAATTTTGTTTAATTCGGTGCTCTCAGTCAATAAATATATTATTTTGAAAAAAAAGCACTATTTCGTTTGAGATAATTATTATATATTTTTAAATTAAACGTGAAGCTTTTTTTTATTAATTTCATTTATTACAAGGCGGGAGTACCATACATGGTTGATTTTTACTGAATCAATTTTTTGATAATGTTAAAGGAGATTTAAGGAAGTGATGCATTCGAAGACAGATAACCCTTCTAAATTTGTGATGACATTGCTTCCATGTTACATCAATGGAAACCTCTAGAAAGTATAGATATTTAATAAACGTAGCTTAAAGTTATGGTGCAAGGCCGCAGGTATGTAGAACCCAGCATATATTGGATTCGCTATTGTCGTAATGGACCTATCAAGACAACACTACTAACCTTTATGCCACTTCGAAATGACCTGATTTACTAAGCGCAGCTTAGATGTGGCCCAAATCTACAACAATAGAATAACCAGTTAGAAACAAACTTACTTCTCAGTCGTAATTGATCTGACGTGATAAGCATGCTAACAATTTCAAAACCTCGAAGTGCCCACTTCTTTAAAATGTGCGTCCTGAGTATGGCGATAAACTTCACCCGCGTCCTGGGTAAGAAGATAAACTATGTCCAACAGCAATCCCTCTGATCAGGAGGTTTTGAGAAGCGTGGGGCCACCTCTTAATTCCTGGTGATCCCAGGTCCACTCTGACCCAGGGTTGTAGCACCTGTTAGGGTCCCAGCTTTTGGCAAATAGTTAACACCAAAACTTGTGTAAAATAGGTTTTAATCCTAGAAATACTTTGTGAAAAAAAAATTATTACCAGCAATAATTTTTTAAAGAAAAATTATTATCACCAATAATTTTAAAAACATATTAGTAATACAAACCGCTATACATTCTTTGAAAAAAAATGATGAATGTAACTCAGAGAACAAAATAGTGCGAACAAAATATTACCAAGTGAGTAATAAAAAAAAAAACTTTTATGAAAATAAAACCATCCAAGATTGAAAATTTCCCAAAATATTTTAGATTTTACTCAAAAATGAGTAATTGAAAAATGGTTCAAATATATATGTATACATACACATCTTTTTTACCAGACTATCGCTATGAATAAATTTCAGAAGTTTTGTTGGCATTAAATGACACAGTGTTGTTGATATGCCATGAAACAAAATAACCAAGCAGCCAATCTTAAAAATGTTGTGATGTACCATGCGTAGCTTAGATGTGGCACATGTTTGAAACTAATTGAAGATCAAACCCGCTACTTCGTCGTAACTGATCTAGCGAGAAAATGTTGCTGACATAAAACTACGTATCGTCCGGTTCACACTCCTCCTCTGTCTTTGGAACAAGAGTAGAGGATTATCTGTAGTTCCCTGTTTAGGATCGGGTTTGTAATGACCCTTTGTGTCATTGTGGCATTATCGCCTTATTTTGGGTGAACTGATTTAATAAAAACACTTAAATTAAAAGATACAATTCCCAATACATATTTTCAATGTTTCATAGTTTCTTCAACTCTTGAAAACTTTTTTTTTTATTTTGCATATTTCAGAGAATAGAGGTAATATTTGTTGTTAAAATCGAATTGGATTTGGATTTGAATATTTATATTTTTATACCATTGATATTTACAAATTGAGGAGGTACCCGTTTCCTTTCCATGGGGAGGTAACTGCTTCGCCTATTTTTCGTTATAAAGACCTGGATATTTTGAGTGCTGAACCAGTAAAACTTTCAAATCTGCCATAAACGTTGCGAATTTTCTTTTTTTGAATATTTTAACACAAGTATCTTCATTTTATGTATTTCAGCTTACTTTTCTACAAATACCTTCTGTAGCCTTCACATCTGATATTTTGTTTATTTCAAATTATCAAAATCATCAAAATTTAAATTCAGAAGACATAGAAATAAAATATGTTTTATATTCTATTTCCTGATGCGAAAAATCTCTATTTTATCCAGTAAATATAATTCTTCGAATATACAGTCTATTACGAATGGACATAATAATGTCTAGAATATATTTAGGACATCTAAGAACAAAAGTAATACTGGAAGTAGCAAAATTGAATGTACTTATCATTAGATTTCTTTTCATCCAAAGAAAGTGTAATATTCATTAGACATCCGGCTAGGAATTTTAAAGACACCTAATTTTACCCAGAGAATGGAATTTAACTCTTATTGGGAAATGTTGTCAATACGAAACTGAAGCAGGAAAAGACGGCAACAACAGACAAGTATGCTGCCAAAGATGGTTATTCATGTGCGATATTTTCCGAACTATCTTTTGCTCTAGACGTAGGAGTCGAAAGCAGGAAAAAGATTTCGAGTTAATCTTTTGTCTGGCTCATGTCAATACAATCATGTTGTTATGCAGAAGAAGACTTGGCTGATCTGCTCAAAGCGTTTCACGTAGACAGCGAATAGACGTACATGCTATCGAATAGATGTTCAGGTACAGTCACGCGTACACACATGTATTTGCTTGTGTAAAAATAGAAATGTTTTTCTACGCTTATATACATCATAGATAGAATAAGACTAATGTATTCACAGAAATGACGGATGTAATAGAAGCAGGTTTAACATCAGAATAAATACACACACACACACACACACACACACACATATATATATATATATATATATATATATGTTGCGTGAGTGTATCCATATATAGCTATGAACAAGCGTTTGAATATATCTAAAGTATATAGATATATAACCATAATTTATTAGCTAGCTAGAGAGCGATATATATATATATATATATATATATAGAGAGAGAGAGAGAGAGACAGACAGACAGACAGACAGACAGACAGACAAAGAGTGAGACAAAATTGTGAAAGATATTAAGGCAACTGATAAAATCTTAATGAAATCGGATAAAACAGGAATTGTTTTATAAATTAACAGCAACGGACTAGAACAAACTAATTAATAAGGAATTAAATAAGAACTAATAAGAGTTACGTGAAAATGACGAAAAACATTTATATTTGTTGCAAAAAATTACAGATAAATTGAAAATTAATGATAGAGTAGGTAAACATACCGAAAAAGTGTACTATATTACCATAAAGGATCACAAATCCGATTTTGAAGTTAATCCAACAATCCAACACGACCTGAAAGCGGCAGAATTTGTAAGAAAATCCTTGAGAGTCTCAACCAACAATTAAAAGATTGCATATGATTAAAATATTGGATCAATACCAAAGAATTTACTAACTGGTTTACTAATATCAAGGAGAAACCAAATTGTACACTAAAACAGTTTTATATCGAGAATTACTACCAATCGATATCAAAAGAACTATTCAGGAAAGTTATGAATTTTGCTACCCAAAACTCTGCGAAATACAGTATTATGAATGCGAAAAATGGATATACATATATAAGGGAGAGCAATAGATTAAAAACTCTAATGATAACTTCGACATTACAATGGGATCATTGGACACTGCAAAGTCCTCTGACATTATAGGGTTTTTTAAATTATAGAATCTTACAGCATATCGCGAAATTAGTATTAATGATATTAAATTGTACAGAGATAATCGTCATATGGTTATGAAGTTTCTACAAACTTTAAAATTGATAAAATTATAAAACTATTATACTTGGCATTTAAACGCTTGAACTTGAAAATTACTGTAAGTACTAAATTGATAAAAGTGAGCTCCCTTGATATAACATTAGATTTAGAGAATAATATATACCTTCTTTACAAAAAGCCAATGCTAATCTGTTCCATATACATGCTATGCCTAATCATCCTCTATCGATAATTAAGCATATACCTTCATCTATCGAAAGAGAATAAGTACAAATTCAGTAAATGCGAAAATATTCGATGTAAATAGTATTTCTATAATAAAGCTCTAAAGAATAGCTGCTATAAATGCCCAAAACACAATAATATAAAAAATGAAAATGAACACAATAGAAAAAACTGAAAGAGAAAAATAATTTGGCAATCACCCCCCATACAACCAAATATTAAAAAATAAATTAGGACAAAAAATTAATTGTATTAATTGATAAAGATGTTCCTAGCAACAGCAAAATCAGTACAATTTTTTATAAAAATAGCATTAAATTAAATTACTGTCGTACTGAAAACTATAAGTTTTCATTGCGACAGTAATTTAATTTAATAATTATTAAGAAATGCCAATATTAATAATAATGCCAATATTAATAGAAATAATTATTAAGAAACATAATGCCAATATTATGAAATAATTATTAAGAAACATAATGCCAATATTATGAGTAAACACTTAAACCAAAATCAAAAAAAATCTAGATCCTAAAATAAAAGGAAATGAAGATAAGGAAAATTATGCAACTGTAGAAATCTTCAAAACTTCCTTCTCAATAATAAATGTTTCATGGATTCATTAGGTTATCAATGCAATATTTCATCTATTGAAGATCCTGACATAATTAAAATCTACATTGGATGCACAAATCATGATTTCGAAAGAAGGTGGCAACATCAATTGTCCTTTAATTATAATAAATACAAAAATTAAAAAAATACTTAATCAAAGAAATGAAATAGCTATTTTTATGCAGACAGTCAAATATTTTCCTTAAATAATGTATAATTTGGGAAAATACATGAAAGATGAAACCTACATATTTATACTTGATATTTGATTATTATTTTTTAAATGCAAATGTAATTCTAATATATTTATTTGTAAAAAAATAACGTATAGCCTATTAGTTATTAGAAGTAGAAAATAATTTTAAATTTGTAGGAATAGATTTTAAATATTAAAAATACGAATTACTCATATACAGACGACCCTTTTATTTGTGTATAAAATTATAAATTAAGCGGCCAAATAAAAAGGCCTAAAACGTTCTTCCATTGAAAAAACGCAGATGACACGAGAAAAACGGATGTCATTGTTTGTGAGCAGGCACCCCTACCCCAACTTAACTTGACCTGATTTTGAAAGTAATATATATTTAAGGAAATTAAAACTCACCCACTCCTTATCAAAATGATGGAATTTTCCGTAACCATAACAATTTAAAATGTTAAGATTGTCTGTGCTTATAAATGAAGTAAATTTCTTAATAGGCTATTCAAAAAGTCACTTGTCAATGGAACGAAGCTATGGATTTTAGATTTAGTTTTATAATTAAATTTAAAATTTTACTTTCTGTTTTGAAACATGGTAATGCCTAGAACCACAATTTTAAAATAGAAAATAATAATTGATATATATATATATATATATATATATATATATAGATAGATAGATAGATAGAGAGAGATTGATAGATAGATAGATTATCATACAGACAGACATACAGTAAATGAACCCATTCCGAATGTTGAATTATGAATATAATGAAATAGATAGATAGATATAAACAGATAGATAGATAGACAGACAGACATGTAATGTTACATTCAGAAAGATAGATCATAAATATATATATATATATATATATATATATATATATATATATTTATATATATATAGAAATTAAGGGTTATATAATGGAGTGACAGGTAGATAGATACATAGATAATGAACACATTCGAAAGATAGATTATGAAAATATACTTAGATACCTAGATAATACTACAGACTCACTGTTAGTGGACACATCCCTCAAAATAGTTAGTTTATAATAAAAAAAATTGCACTGTTGAGCCAAAGAAATATGACGAATGCCATGAGGTAAGAATGACGGCTACTCTCTCGTAACAATCAGGCGTGTAATCCTACTTCGTGTACTTTATTTTGATATAAGGAATGCTTCAATTAGGTGAAAGACTTCAGTGAATTTCATAAAGTCCAAATGGATATGCACATAAATATAGTTCTGATCATTTACCAAGCGGCATTGGTTTTTACGCTTCTTATTTCAGTTACAATATCTAATATAAGTGGTCTCAGGAGGGAAAATCACCAAACGTTGAAAAGGAACTGATCTGACAGATACTAAAATGCAAGATAGTAGCGTAAGCTTCCCTATCAAATCAGAGGCAACAGAACAGCTGAAATGGCATAAATAACAGACTACATCAAATACATCACTACATTTGACGGCGTAGATGCGGGGCTTCATAGTTCACGGGCTAAACAAAGCTGGTCGCTTAAAATGAATGTTAGTAATAGAAATTTTATGAATGCCATAAGTTCGACTGCTCGGAGGAACTTTCTCCTGAGCTAAATGCATGACAAGGTATGACTCTGTGATAAAAATATAATTTATTTATTCAAGGAATTTTGCCCCTGCTGTGGTTACCAATCATCGCCATCTAACAATTTTGTTCCCTGGTAACATTCAAGACAGAATAATGCAATGACTTGCCGCTTCTTTTTGCACATGGCAGCGAGTTTTTGAATACTTTCTCCTAGACTATTTGCCAACCAAGGCTATAAGCAACTGTATCTCTTGTTATGTACCTAAAGCGGGTGGGGAAGAGATCGATTCATACCTTTCCCAAGGGTATTTAGCAAGTAAGTGAATATCATGTGCTGATTCCTTGCCGTATATTACACCCCAGTGTAATATACGGAAGCGTGTCATTCCTTTTTTTTTTTTTTTTTTTGTTTTTTGTATCAAAAATCCTTTAGTTGCAAGTCCGAAAATAAAAAAAAAAAATAAACCATTTAGGTAGGTGATATAATATAATTTTGACACCGGTTTCTCCCTGTGGATTCATTAATTGTCATTTTTGAGCGAGCTTGGGACCCTCATTTGTTGATGATGATTCCGATTCAAGGAGTTCTGCTCTCTCCAGTTCACGTCACGTGGTCCGAGGTCATTACATTTTTAATTCCCGGATGGTTTATCTCTTCATTCATTGGACTTGAGCTAAACGTTTATTTGGGTTGTGCTTATTTATCTCAGAGTAATAAGGAAACATTTGGTATCCACTGACCAAGCAGCCATTGCAAATTTCCGATGAAATTTATAAAATCTTTCTAAACATTATCCAGAAAAAAAAGGATTCTCAATTCCAGTAACTTTTTATTGTACTTTTATTTATAGATGAATCTTTTTCTACATAACATTTTCTTTGAAGAAACGTTGAATTCAAAATATTTTTTACGTCATTACTTATTCTTTGCGGAATATGCTCAAACCATTTGAAATGTTGTTGTTACTTAAAACCCTCAACTGATGCGGTTTCTGTCATTCTTTTCAATTATTTGTTTGTGATTCTGTAGCGCCAGACCAAATGGATTGAAAATGAAAGATCGTCCCCGCTAATCCCTTCGCTGATCTTAGAATGTCGATAGTACAGTATTAGGTTATGAGCGCAAGATTACATCCTCCTGCGATTATCCCATCAGAAGGTGCATAATATTAACGCCATGTTATTGCTATTTAATAAATGGGGTCTAGTTTCCCGCTGGGCTCCTTGATGAAGCGTACATTTAGTGCTCTACGTTTCCACCATGAATCCAGATAATCCACACTTTCTGCTTACTTTTATTACTGTTTCACTTGCCCTATACTTCCAGTTTCTATGTGCCGTGTACCTTCAGAAATTAGGCGTTCATGGCTCTTCACTATTTCCTGCCCTTTGTAGCACTTAATAAATTTTGTCCTTTTGTTATTTCTCCTAAATACTGTTCCAAAATCCATTTATTAAAGCTCGGTAAGTACGTTAAGCATTATTTTTCTTTGTCCTTTCTTCAATCTTTCCTTTTAGCAACAAATTTTCCAAACCCTGTTCCCTCATTATGTGCTTTAGAAGCTTCAAATGTCTCTTACTGATGTTAACTATGTTTCCTTTTTATTTAATACTAGCAGTAGAGCCCGGCGTTGCCCGGGGATGTAACAGTAAGAGATAAATCAAGTATCGACCATCATAAAGACTGAAAAAAAAAATTGACAAAGATTATTGTTTAAGGTTGACGGACTCGCATGTCTTAATTAGTTTTTTTTTTGTTTTGTTTTGTTTTTTTTACGAATTGGTCAAACCCAAACTCGAACAAAAACATTGTTTACAATCGTTATGAGACTATCGATTGATGAATAGAATTTTATTATAAACAATTGTCTTGTAAATGGAATTTTTAAAGCATTCTGAATGTAAAAATAAAGAAAACAATGTGCAAGACAATAAGAAACACTACCTGCCAAAAATAAAGTGAAGTTTTGTTGAAATTGGTTGAAAATGTAGGTAGCCTTTCTGTAATCTTTTAGTTTTACAATTTATGATTTTTGCTTATTGAATACAGTAAAAAATT
Source organism: Acanthosepion pharaonis (assembly GCA_903632075.3). Lineage (NCBI taxonomy): Eukaryota > Metazoa > Mollusca > Cephalopoda > Sepiida > Sepiidae > Acanthosepion > Acanthosepion pharaonis. Next base: position 2,802,044 of record CAHIKZ030000946.1, read on the forward strand.
TCATATTTTGCTTGTGGTGATTCATAATTAGAATTCTGATTAGAATATATTTTCCACTCGTTGTTTCTAATACAAAAAATATTAACTTTATTTGGGTTTATTAATTTATTACAAGTACTGTGTTCTTTCCTTAATAATTATCATCTTCGAAATATTGTTGTTTTTTGTCTATCAGATTTCTTACGTCGGCTTTTTTAAATTATTTCTTAATACTTTCTTTTAAATATTGAATTAATTTCAAATAGAACCAATGCCTTATTGATCTGCCTTGTAACAAATTGCAAAGGGAATTGTAAAAACGTCCCTAAAAACGTGGAATTATCTTTCCCAAAAGATAAAGAAATATCCGATTTTTCGATTCGTACAATCAGTAGAGATCGTTAGATTATTGTTTAGGTTGACGGACACGCATGTCTTAGTTTTTTGTTTTTTTTTACGAATTGGTCAAACCCAAACTCAAACAAAAACATTGTTTTCAATTGTTATGAGTCTCCCGATTGAATTTTATTATAAATAATTGTCTTGTAAATGGAATTTTTAAAGCATTCCGAATGTTAAAAATAAAGAAAAAAGTGTGCAAGACAATAAGAAACACTACCTGCCAAAAAAAATGGATGTTTGTTTTATCGGCTGAAAAATGTAAGAAATCCGATCCCGTATATAAAGGAACACACACACACACAAACAACCCGATGTGAGTTGTCCCCCTTTCATTCTCACGATGTGTCTTACTTAATCTTGTTTTCAAGTTGATTTTGTTAAAAAACAATTGTGTTTTACCATTTTCAGCGCCGTTAGAACCACCACAAGGTAATTTTATGTAGTCCTGTGAAGTTTTGTTGAAATCGGCTAAAAAATGTAGGAAATCCGATCCAATATATAAACGTTACACACACACACACACACACACACACACACACACACACACACACACACACACACACACAATCTGCGTTTTATAATAAGTAAGATTCTCTAAAACACCCACGTTGCTCACATGCTCGGCCCATTGGTATTCTAAGCATCCTTTTGCAGAACGACGTTTCTTGTGCTTTTTGTGCTTTTAAACATTCAATGCCACATCAGAAAGCTGATATTACGTAAAAGTGTAGTACTCTGTCTTTTTGCTTCTAACGAATTTTTGTTCTGTTTCATATTAATTTGCTTAGCTTTTCGAGTTCAAGACAATACCTAAAAAAAAAAAACCCGAAAAACAAAAAAAACAAAAAAAATCAAATGCAGCTCTTCCAAAACAAATTAGACACCTTTTTATCATATTCTTCATTTTGAAAAGGTTGAATACTATCTACAATAGTCACAATCTGTTTTTTTTTCAGCGTAATACTGTGCAATCCATACGTACACACCACTAATCACGAAACATGCCCCACGAAAAATCCACAGCTGCGGTAATTGTGGTCTATATCAAGAATGGGTTCTCAAATGGAAGAGTCGCCAATAACGAGGATGCCCACCTCCAGTATATGATCTTTCGTGTGGCCCTATTCCATAATAGGTCAGTCGTATTTACCATCGCTTGCTCTCAGATTGATGGTGTTATGATGTTTGACCAAATATCTGAGAAAGATCATTTTCATCACCCACCCGTTGGCTTCTTAATTCTTTTCATATTCTCTAACCCTTTGTATCTTAGTGGGTTTATTGTTTTATTTAGGAGTGAAATGATTAAAAATCAAAAAATTACTTGTGTGGCGATTTCATTTTTCATCATGAAAAATAGTCCACTCAAGCAAAAAAAACAAAGGATGAAACTGATAAATACTCTGTAATTTCTGTATCACTTCCGAGCTGATCCAAATTATCGATGAGCCTACGCGCAACCGCGATATAAGTCATCACGGATATCTCTTTCTCGCCACCTGTCCTGAGAAACGTTCCTCTGTAGAGTCATTTCTTTGCGTTCTTCCGTCCACTCACTTGTCAGTGTCAAGATCGATGTCAATATCAATTGCATCTTCTGGCATCCCATTTCCATAGAACACGTTTTCCTAGGACACATTTTCGATAATACAAAGCCTACTGTCAGCTTCAGATCTTTTTTATTTCTATCGGTTCTCTGTCAATATTCTTCAAAATTCAAAAATGTAACCACCACCCCATCTTGTGTCGGATTCTTTCTGATATTGTGAAATCTATCGGTCACAAGAAGTATCATCAAAGGCCAAATTAGTCAGCCTTGCTACACGCATTAATGAGCACTTGAAATATCTCACCCTACTACAGTGACTATATGAACGTAGTAGCAACATTCTCCTCAGTCAACGCAAAATAATAATTTGGACATTGTTCCGAACAGATATATGCTGTTCGTATAAGCTAAATTCGAAAACGATAGACTTGGTTACCTTGAATTAAAAACCAAAAATGTAAATATGTGTCATTCATCTGGGTCTACTATTATGAAAGCATCCCTATGGAAATGCATCCTCATCAGATAATTCAAGTTTTTTACAATGCATTAAACTCAACCTTAACCCCAGTGAAAGGTTTAGATCTCACTCACTAAATAGCAATACCGTAGTCAATAGTATGCACCTACTGATGAGATAGTCTCATAAGGATTTAATCTAGCTTTCATCACCAAATACTGACATCAGTCGTTACAAATGGTTTCGAGCGAATAAAATATTTAGTTCTTAGCGACCAATTTTCGACTTCGAATCATAATGATGACGCTATAGAATAACATAAAACTAACCCAAATTTACAGAAACTATAGCACATGAATAGCAAAATCTCAGCTGGTTAGAATGTATTTCTCAAACTATGAATTATGACCTAATCACCATACTGAAGTTCAGATATAATTCAATGAATACGTTAGGGAAAATCAACCATCATTAATTGAAAGAGCAATAACATTTACTGAAATATTATCCCAGAGTTATCTCCAGCACTGGCAATTCTGTTCAACCGTTGACCGAACAAGCGATGCGACCCAAGTCTATGGAGGGCGTAAAGTTTAGACTCTGTTTTTAAGAGTCCTGGTGAGCGCAAATTCTTGTCGCAATATCGACTTATTATTCTTCTTAGTGTCATGGGCAAACTCTCCGAATCTATAATCAACAATTATGCTTTTGAATACATCAACAGGAACAACATCCTGTGCCAGACCAATATGAATTTCGGTCCGCAGAACTCATGCTAATGTAACTATCGTTACGCACAGTTTGAGCGAGACACTAGATAGTAAATTTATCACAAGCACCATAGATATATCAAAGGCCTTTGACAAGGTGGAGCATAGTGTTTGCTTTGAAAATTCTCTGGCAGGTCTTTTCACAATTTCTACTCTATATAAATGATCTGCCTTAAAACGTCAACCGATACATAGTGTTTGTCGCTGCTGATATTAAAACAATTTATTTGGGCCCCTCCAAAATTTGGATGACCAGAACATACCAGCTCCTCTATCCTTTGACCTAAATCAGCTGATGGTGGAAGGACTGTTTTGTAATACCAGACTAGTAAAGCTTTAGCCCCACTCAGGTCACACTGAAATGTAACCTGTTGTGATGAACGGATGTTCTCTTAAGTAGGTTCATTGCGTTGAAGATCTGTTTAATCAAGCTCATCGCAGACCTCAGATATAACTCGTATATAAGTTCTTTTGATAAAGAACCCGTCAAAAATGATCGGGTCATTGTATCATTCCTGCAAGTCTTTGACTTTCTATGCTATACCATTTCTTCATAAGACCTGGAGCACTCAGAAATTGGTTCTTGTCATAGTCAAAAAAAATGAGTGATCACTTCAAAGTTGATGAAGTTTTCAAAGTAAATACAGAAAATCATTGTAAATCTTTTGTACAAGAATTTTTTTAAGTCATATATATGAAGATTAACAATTGTATTGCGATACAATTTTATTTTATTATTAATATAAGACAGTATAAATTACAGTAGACAACGCTATGGTCCACCTGATAAAAAAATCAAACAAAAAACAACAACAACAAAAAAAACAAACAAGCAAATTAGTTATCTAAAAAATGCTACTGAAAATAACGTAAAAGAGAAACAATAGAATATTTACGGAAATGATTGAATAAAATGACTGACGAATGTTATATAATGCCAAGATGTCTGTATTAGAATGTATGGGAGCTGCTAATAAATAAATAAATAAGTGAAACGACAGCAAGGCTTCAACGGCAGCAGCAGGAAATAATGTGAATACTTGGTGAATGCAGTCAAACGTGACAAGCAGTATCAGTCTCATCAGCTGGCAGACTGGATTTAAGCCCTGAGTTGTGAACTCATAATTATCCCACGGGTCATTAGACTAGCTAGGTTGGTGGATTTTGTAAAATAATAACTATGAGTTCAATCTCTTGTCTCGGCAGATATATTTGGACGTTGTCATCTGAAGAACACTGTACACTTGTAGATTAAGTAAAGTGTCCAGATATAAATTCCTTAAAGTAGGCCGGCGGCCGCCAATAGCAGTTATAATAGTAACTGTTTCCATGAAAGGAAAATTTTTGGCTTTAATTGACCGAGCAGCCAGTGCTGTTTTCTGCTGAAATTTATAAAACACTTCTTTAGGAAAACATATTCCTCTATTTGAGTAGTTGTCATCGCTCTTTCCAGTAATGATGGGGGTTTTCATCCGAACCTTTTGTTTGAATTAAAATGGAATGTCAACATCTCGATTATGTCATAATTTTCTATTCAAGTTTTATATGTTATACATTTTAGTTGTTGCTGCTGTTAGTAGTCCACAAGTAATGTGGCTTCTGTTATTTGCTACAGGTCTTTGTGATTTTGTAGCGCCAGTTCACAATGTTCAAAGAAGAATGACAGTTGAAGCGTTGTAAGAATAACAACAAATAAAATGATGTGAATAACAATATAGTAATTTTTCCGGTCCTTGTAATATTACATAAATGAAATATGTTTCTCTGACCTATTTTCTTTTACGTTTTTTTTAGCAATAAAAATGATGCTTATTGATTTGCATTATAAGTCCTGATCTAAAAAATAGATATTATATCAATTTAAATAAGGATATGTATTAAAAGCTAAAACGTACATAAAATATTGCTAATATAAATATATCCTGAAAATCTGAGATAAGAATTATTTCCATAGTCAAATATGATATTGTGTGTATGATGAAATATATATACAGTTATTTTTATCAAAATTATCGACATCTTTGTTTTACTTACTATATACTTACAAAGGCTAGACAAGAGCACACAAAGGCGTATGTTTCTCCAGCATGCTCACACATACGCACAATCACACGTCTATACACACACGCGCGCAATTACATATATATTGGTGTGTGTGCGAGCGCGCGCGCGCGTACGTGTAATGTGTGTGTGTGTGTGTGTGTGTGTGTGTGTGTGTGTGTGTGTGTGTGTGTGTGTAATATTTGCAAATACAATACTGTCCCATAAGTCCTAGAATTTGTCATTGCTTATGAAGCCAAAACGAAAACAAGAAGAGTGGAAACGTCATATTTTTTCTTGGGTAAATGGTGCTGATAGAGTCTGCGAATAAAACAAAGCAATGCACGCACGCTTTTGCCTCATTGGCTAAACCAAGGGAGTTGTGGCTCTGTGGTTCTGAAGAGAAGCCAACCCTTTGACATCTTCTGTTTGCAAATTGAATATGGCAGATTATGCTTCATCGAATTTATTTCGCTGTCTGGAATTGTTTGCCTAGAGTCCAGTGGTCAAAATATTGCGCAAAAAAAATGAAGCTAGGATAGTTGAAAATACGCTTCCCTAGAATATAAAAAAAAATATTAAAATATTTTCTTTTTCTGTTTCTGTGAAACTCTTTTAGTTTCTTTACTTATTTTTAATCTGCTTTTATTTGTCTCCATTACTCAACGCCTTTGTCGTCTTTTTTTCTTTCTTTTTTATTTATTGTTAGATTCATATTTTTATGTTATCTCTACCGCTCTCTTTCGCTATATTTGTACGAGAATATGCAAATGTTTTAACATTTTACTTTGTAATTTGCCACAATTCTAGATATAAATATAGTCTCCCGATAGATATATTCATATATATGAATATATATACGTACATCTGTGTTCAACGGATAGTATGTATTTATTTGTTAACTTACATAGAATTTCATTTGATCTTTCTCATATATACCTTTGTTCCTCATTTTATTATGTAGTTTCGCACACTTTGCAAATTTTATTCTGGATTCGATGGTTCTAAAAGAGTGAGACATTTGTCAAGGATAATCACACATTTGCAGGTTATTCAGAACAGGACAATATTTTTACATTACGGATTTTCTTTGGTGGGTGGTGGAAATGATAATTACTTATTGATACAAACCATACTAATTAACCCATAGGTTGGGGGATAAGAAGTGGATTCTTTCCTAAATGTATCTGGAATTGGAACTGTCCAATTAACAATACTTAGACATTATCCATTACACAACCGCATATCCCAGCATACAGCTCCTGGTATTCCAAAGTCGTCACCTATATAGGTACAAATCAGGCTCGACTTTGCTTAACTTCGGTGATCGTTCGGGAACCAATGTTTCAACGTGATGTGGTCACAAGCTCACTGCTTCTTTGATACAATATTAGAATCAGGTGTATATTACAAGCACTCCCGTCCATATTTGCTAGGCACATTTACAAAAGAATCAGTGTTCTACTTATACCTTACTAAATATTATGACCTCACTGTAGCAATTGGTGAAGTAATTACTGTATATAAAACGAAATTTAGCAGTACAGTTTAACAGGAGGACGGTACCCGGAAAAAAACACAGCAGATATCAAAGGAATACTAATACTACTACTAGTAGTAGTAGTAGTACTACTACTACTAATAATAATAATGATGCCGTCAGCTATATCTGTTAGTAAATAGAAAAATTTATAAATATAGTGATCTTGAAAACTAGTATTGAATAAAACCTCGCTTATTTAAACTACTGTCAAAATTTGTATGTGATAATGTACTAATTCTAGGAGTCCGAAGTATGTTTAATGTTCAGATATTGTCAAGATCCATATTAACTATTTTTAAGAGTATATAATAACTGTACTGGGTGGAATTGCTAGTGTACTCGGGTATGTATTACAAATGTAAACATAATATAAACACTGTATATGTTAAAAGCCACTTAACCTTAGAATTAAAAAAAAAGCAGAAAGCGTATTTCCACTACAAAGCTTTATCCTCAATTTCGCTTCATTCTCCTTTAAGAGGTTTTAGCCAACATTAAGCAGTGGAACTGTATCTTTAAGAACAATGTTTGAATAAATAATCTTATTATGGATTTAGTTTAGGTAGTAATGACCGTCCCCTATAAAATCATAAACTCTAATGAGCTTTGAAGATCAAATAACTCATAAAAAGCATGAACTTCTCTGTGTAAGACAGAACAACACTTTCAATTCGCTTTTTGGAAAAATATTCGGTCTTATATTCTGTCAAATACTAATTAATTTTAGCAATGAATTAAGATCTCAGGTTGTTGCAAACTTGTGAGTAGTCTATTCGATACAGAAACAAGATTCAGCTTTCATTGTTTGACCTGTCCTCATATGGGTTGAAATTTCTAAAATACTTTCGTTAAATCGTTTTTTACGGAAATTAGATTTTCTAATCCATTACCTGTTATGGCTATTTCTAATTCTCATGGGTGGTGTTTCCTTCCGTACATATATATATATATATATATATATATATATATATATATATATATATATATTGTAATAGGAAAAAGTAACGACATCACTATATATTTTTTTTCTTTTTTATTTAGATGTGTAAACGAATTTTGCTGTTGTTAATGTACAAAGCGTTCAACTGGTTATTTTGTTATTTCGAATTGTTCCTGATTTGTGATTGTACAGATCCAGACTATGACGTCTAATGACGAAGAAGGAAATTACTGAAAGTAATTGAATCTCACCTGAAGTGAGCTGAATGTGTAACGCTCCTCATGCCAATGACACTTCCACCGAGCTTCTCTACGGCATATGACTTCACTGAATTTTGATGTATTCCTCTCGAATTTATATTTAAACGTTATTTATATCTTTGAGGATATTATTAATCGTTGTTCTGATACAAAGTTTGCATAGAGACGATTGTATTAATTTCTGAACCGGCTGGATGCTATACATGATATCCACCTGAATTCTTAGCCATTAATGAGTCTATTCAACTGAACTCAGGAAAACGCTTCTTACACAGTTTCCATATCTCATATACATGTCACCTGTGATCAAAACGTTCTTATCTGCAATTACCGTTAATTTTGAGTTAGGGCCCATGACATGTACTCTTTGCACCGCCCCATGGAGCTACTTAAGTTCAGTAAAATGTTTTCAACGAATACCGAGAAAATTATTTAAAGTATATCTGCCAATTCACGAAATAGTTATGGCTAAACTAACATTGAAGTCAAATCTCTCAAAACTACAAATATGCAGATATTTTTTTTTAATTTTAAGTGATGATATGTCATAAAGTTCTCAGACAACGAGGTATTTAGCATTTAGAAATTATGAATTCTGCATCCTGAACGTTATGATTGATTCAGCGTAGGTGACATATTGAAATGGTCTAGGTGTATTTCATCATATTTGTGATTATACATTCGGAAGAATAACATAGGAAAAGATAAAAGATATTGGGTCTCTCATTTATTCACTCTACGCATGAGGAATTTTGAAATGAACCGGTCTATTGTTATCCAACATACAATTTAATTTTGTTATATGACTGCTTTTTGGAAAGCATCTTTCGCTTTGGGGCTGTTCTTTCTTCTAGCAATCATGTATCTCAATTTCTTGCAATTGATGTTCTGTTCTTTATTCCCACTTTCTTTCGCTACCTTCTGTAGGGGGTCATGTAGTTTCCTTTCTGTATTTTCTATCAAGAATCCATATCTTACGTTATATTAGAATAACTATTCTCAGTTCACGTGTGTGTGTGTGTTTTTTCTTTTTTTTTTTTTTTTTTTTTTGGAAAAGTGTAACTTAATTCCTTCTCTGGAGAACTCTTGTGATAAACTGATTTTTTAAGATTATTCTCATGCCAAACACCTTTGTCCTCAACAAGAAAACCCTAAACGCCGTTACGGCTTACCCTCGAATGGAAACAAGATCATTGTTTATATTAGTAGTGATATTCCAAGTGTAGCTTAGATGTGGTACAAGGCCGAAAGTAGGGGCACCCAGTGAGTGTCGAACTCACTACTCCGTCGTAACGGTTCTATCGAAACAATCTTGGTAACCATTACACCACCTCAAGGTGTCCCTTTGTTTATATTAGTAGATATGTTTATGGTGTGGTGCGGTATATTGGAATGACCTAGGCCCATTTCATCCCATTTCCTTCTTATACATTCGGAAAGCGTAGCATAAGAAACGATTAAGTAAATGGGCTTCACATTTCCCCCTTGTACGCCTGGCGTGTTTTGAAATGAGCCGGCCTTTTCGTATCCAACAGACATGACTTTGTTAATCAATGCCGTTCCTCTAGCTGACCCAGGTATTAAAGTGGAGTCAGAGCTACGATGATGGTTTTCTTATTGATGATAAAACGTCGACTGTATTCTTGTGATAATAATGTGCAGTGAGATCAACTTTACAGGTGTACAGCTTTCTATCTTATAATTATGATATTTCATGGAACTTCTGGATGATATATACGCTGTCATTTTCCCTCTTACCAAAACGAAATTGAGTTGTCAGAAGTCGATAGTCTATGAACAATGAAAGTGTTGTTATTAATATATTTATCAATACTTCAACAATGGAAGCAATTCGGATACATCTATTCACGTGATGATTTTCAGGAATATACATTTGTTCCCAAACCGTAATTATCCGTTAAGTCTCATTAGATAGAGTTTTCTTTTGATTCATCATAAAATTAAGACATTACAGTTTGAATTCATCATTCAATTAAACTACTTTGAAAAATTATGTCTATTTCTCGTTACTAGGATCATTCCCGTTTAATAATATGAGAAATATTTCCTTGCGTTCAAATATACTGTGGTGTGCATTCTACTTTTTTCTGTTTAGCTTCACATTAGGATTTAAGTGTAGCTGAATGTATTATTTGAGAGCTGGGCATTTCTTATATATTGCCAATGATTCTCTGATATTTTATCTTTATTCCATTGCATAATCAGTGCTTTCATGCAGTAATTTACAATGTATTCAAATCAGAGAGTCTTCAAGAACGGATTGTTAAAAAATATGAAAATTGAGACCTAGGACCAAAACATTAAACTAAGAATACGAGTCATATTCTTAAACCCACTCGTCTGATCTAGAATTTCATATGGATGCAATCTCAACTGTCGACTCTTTAAATATATATATGCAGAAATATAGTTTTAAGGCGTGATATTTTTGTGGGATAAAGTGCTCTATATCAGAGATAGAGCGTATGTAAATATAAAAATAAAAGTGAACATTGAAGTCAACACTCAGAGGCGACAGGCTCTTTCATGCTAGACGCAGACGTCAGGCCGCGAGTGTTGGATTTGTCTTGACTATTTATATATATGCGTCAGTGGTGCAGTGTGGGTAATCCATTCTGGCAGTTATTTTGGCGGGAGTGTCTTGATATTATGTTCTGTTGTTTCGGGTTCTTTTTTGTATGTACAAAGAAGCACAAGAAACAACAGAACAAGATATCAATAAGGAAGCTAAAGCAATCGCCCAACATTTAGTCGTAGACGACCGTAGAAGTTGCATCAGTAAGGTGCAAGCCTTTATCACATTAAAAGAGCGCAATGAAAATTTCAAAACCAAACCTGCACGCAGTCTCATAAACCCAACTAAAATTGAACTAAGTAAAATAAGTAAAACGATAATAGAAAGAATTAATTCTGAACTAAGGAAGAAGTTACTAATAAATCAGTGGAAAAAAACAAGTATTGACTGGTACCACAACATAAATACCAAACATAATTGCCAGTTTATACAATTAGACATAAAAGAATTTTACCCATCCATAACAGAAGCCATGCTAGATAAGTCCATCACATTAGCCCAGAAACAAATAAAAATAAACACAAACAAAATCGATATCATTAAACACTCCCATAAATCCCTCCTATTCCACAACGATGACTCATGGATGAAGAAAGAAGGGACCTTTGACACTACAATGGGAAGCATTGACGGTGCGTTTTAATGCGAAATAATAGGTATATACATTTAAAACACGACCTATGCAAAATAACAGATAAAAAGGATACAATACACTAAAGTGATGACAGTATCATAATCTTAACAAACTATAACAAACAAAACACAGACAAAACTAGAAAAGCAATAATAAATATTTTCAAAAGTAACAGATTTGACAAAGACATAACAACTAACCTAAACGGAGTAGATTTTCTAGATGTTACCATCAACCTAAGAAAAGAAACATGTAAACCATACAGAAATCCCAATGATAAACTACTGTACACGTCTTCCAATTACCCGCTTTCAATAATCAAACAGATACAAAAATCGATTAAACGCGGGCTTTCCGAAAATCCTTCCAATGAAACCATATTTAACAAAGCTAAGAAAGACTACGAAACAGCCCTAAAAATTAGTGGATTCCCGGTAACACTCACATACTCACCACACAGCAGAAAAAAGCCTACAGGAATAGAAATACCATATGGTTCAACACACCGTACAGCAAAAACATAGAAACAAACGTAAGTAAATATTCTTCAAATTCTTACACAAGCACTTCCCTGAATCAAGCACTCTACACAAAATATTCAATAAAAACATTATAAAAATCAGCTACAGACAGTTGCACCGAGAACGTGGCACAAATAATAAAAAAACACAACAGGAAACTATCAACAAATCACCCGAACAAATTGAATCAAGGTGTAACTGTAGAATAAAGAATGAATGCCCCTTAAACGGTAAGTGTTTGCAAAACAATGTAATATACCAAGCTGCTCTAAAATCGACAGATAATGAAGAAAAAGTATATAATAGTAACTGAAGGAGCCTGGAAACAAAGAAATTATGCAAAGAAAATACCTTTCACAAATAGTAAATACGTGAACAGCACAATGTTATTTATGTATGTCTGGGAAATTAAAAACAAAACGCAAATCACACCAAAAAATATCGTGGAAAATAAGGAAAAGATCACCTGCGTACAACAATCAATCCAAAACCTGTAAATATTGCCTAAAGTAAAAAAAAAGCTATTATCGCCTACCCAGACAAAAATAAATTACTAAATAAAAGATCTGAGTTAATCTCAAAATGCAGACAGGAAAAAAAATTTTATTACGTTACTTAAAATAAAAAAACTGAAATGAATAAATAAAAATAAACAGAATAAACAAGTAAAATAAATTAACCCAAGCAAATAATAAACAAATTAAAAAACCACTTCTGTTAGAATAGACGAAATAGAACAAATAAAAATAAATACATAAAATACAAGTAAAATAATCAATCTAAATGAAGTAAACAACAAACAAATTTAAAAACCAACAATCGTCAGAATAGACTAAAGTAACTGGACGGGAAAATAGCTATAAAAGCTATATAACGATAAAAAAATCGGAAACCGAATAGAGTAAATAAAAATGTCCAAAATAAAAAAATAAGCAAATACAATAGAAAAAATGAATCCTAATAAATGAATTAATTATTAAATTAACAAATCGGATTCCGCAAAAATAACCGTTAGAACTAATAAAAATAGACATAAATAAACAAAAATTCATTGTGTTATTCACTTAACTCACTTCTAGTAGTTGACTACTTCTACGTCCCGCTGTCGAAAGTTGTGATGTTCATTTCCTCAGTATTATCGTTCATTACCAACCTTCGTGTGATTATTATATTCAATAACCTTCTCTAGGTTACAACATTTATATACTGAACTAATTCATATGTAGGCGCGTTATATATATATATATATATATATATATATATATATATATTGAGAGAGAGACAGACAGAGAGAGAGAGAAAGAGGCAGAGAGAGAGGTTCTAGGTTAATTTAATATCCTTCCCAAGTATGTCAATCTTAACTAGCAGTTTCAACAATTTTTTCTGACGTACTTTATCAAATACATTTTTATAAAATGAAAACGCAATTTCTCTACCTGTATTTGTATTGCTATTTCTGATTTCATTATGACTATAAATATCACTTCCTAAGACACACATGTGCATGTTTTGCAATCTATATCACCGTTCCTGAATATCGCATTGATAGTTATATAGTCGATATTGTTTTTCGTTTCGTCTCCTGGGCGTCACCATGTCTATATACGTCTTGAATGTTATTGAAATCAGATTCTGGCTACTAAGATTTCATTCACAATTGGACACATTTTTCTTTGAGTTCATTAAGATTTCCTGGTTCTAATTGTCAACTATTTCCTCACCTATCTCCTTGCTTACTTTGGTATTCAGGTCTCCCATAATAAGTTTATTTTCTTACCAGTCAAATTAACATTCTTAATTATAATACATGAACGACCAAGAAAACATTAATCTTGTGTGTAATCTTTGCCTTCCACAAGTTACCAAGTATTGAAGAGAATACATTTGATTGCATGATAGGTTCATAAATCTTTCTCTGAGAGTTCAATACCGAATTTTGTTTCACTAGTTTTCTACTAATAAAATAGATACTAAATACTCACTGTCATTCAAAGTATTAATTCTTATAAAAAATAGTTATTTTTGAGTAAGTTTTTCTTGAGTTAGAGCCTCCAAAAATATCATGTATGTGTTTTACTTGGCTGGGAGGAAAATAATTATAAGTTGGAAAACATATAAAAGCCATCACCTCCTGGGATTGTATTTAGGTACTGCTGCCCAGGTAATTCTATTAACGATATTCCACGGATTTATTTTCAGAGAAAGTTTCTAAGCTTAATATTTTCTGATATTCTTATATAATAACTTCCCTATAAGGCTAACGCCGAAATCTGAATGACGAACAAGGATTGGTTAAAAACGGATTGAAATATGAGATAAACTTACTCAAGGGGAACACCTGTGGATTTTAATTAGGTCCTTGAGAGAAATTCGTTTCTACAAGCGAATTATGTGACATTAAACGCATTTGAAGGCCACACCTTTTTATGCTGACAAAGATATACATATACCTCAACGTATTTCGTACGCTCCGTTATCTAATTGTGTATTTTTTTTAAAGAAAGAAGTCAGTGATTCTCTTGAATTAAACAAGGGGGACATATAGAATAAAATATATTTAGATTTGCATGAAAATTATGTCCGATTTTATTATGTGTCCACCTTAGAAACTGTAGTCCTAATTTGACCAAGAAATGGCATTGATGAAAAGAGAAAACAATACTTGGAATATCAGTTGAAAGTTTACTGGTGTCATAATTATTTTAGGTCAAAATTAGACCGATATCCTCCACAATATCATTCATTTTGACGGAAATATAAGTAACACAATATGGCAGACGACTAATAAATAAATAAAGTGTAGGACAAATGTCAGTGCATTATTTCATTCAGTTTCTTCTGTACGACAAACACAAACTCACGTCTGATAAATTACTTTATTAAGTTCTTCCAAAACTACGTGTAATTGTATTTAAATAACATTGTTGTCGTTTTGGTTGTTTTGTTTTAGGGCATATCAACCTCAGTGGGTCATTTAATGCCATCAAAATTTTTGAAATAGATATATAGAGGTAGTTTGGTAAAAAAGTATGTATGTATACATAGATATTTGAACCATTTTTCAATTACTTATATTTTTGAGTACAATCACATGTACTGCTGGTAATTTTTTTTTCAAAAACATATTGCTGGTAATATTATTTGTTGTTTTGTTTTTTTTCAATAATTAATTTCTGGTAATAATGTTTTTCAAAGTATTTCTGGTATTAAAACCTATTTTCGCACTTTTATAATGCGTTTTACCTCCGTTTCGGGGTTAACTATTTGCCTGTAGCTGGGACCCTAACAGGTGCTACCACCCCGGATCAGAATAGACCTGAGAACACTAGCAATTAAGAGCTGGTTCCACGCCCCTCAAAACCTCCTTACCATAGGCCTTGCTATTGGACGTAGTTTATTGTCTTACCCTGGACGCGGATGTAGTTTATCGTCATGCCATCGAGAAGATCATTAATGAATAAATTGGTACAATAAGAGTGATATATATATTTGTGTGTGTGTGTGTGTGTGTGTGTGTGTGTGTGTGTGTGTGTGTGTGTGTGTGTGTAAGTTGCTCACTTGAGTGGTTTATGACACATTTATTTACCATCTCTCTGTATTTGGCAGAGTGCACTCAGGGCCGACTCCGTCAAAAGACAGAGTCGCAACTGAGGGAAATTATACTGAGAGGTACCCAGCACTGGGGAACAGCTACCCGACGCCGCGCCCTCTCATTGCACAAGAAAGGGATCGGTGCTCGCACTGAAGGCAACGCAATCGACAGTTGCGGGCAATTATTTTCTACTAGTCCGGGTGTACTCGCTCGGGTACTCACCTTAAAAACTGATCTTTTATGACAACTCATCTTAATGGTGAGACAGAGTAAATACCTAGATATGATTTTGAAAGTACTTTCACTCGTATATGCATACCTTTAATCGTTTCAATTTAATTTATTTTTTTAATTGGATGATCGTATTTTTATAAGGTCTGTGGCTTTTAATCTAATACATATAAATGTCAAAAGATTAACAAATATAACGGAATTTTATGAAGTTTAATAAAATATATCAGACAGCGTTTCATTAAATTTGAAATTAATTTCATCCAATATGTAAGGAAAATAAAACCAGTGAGATTACGTAAGTTAGAACTTGATATATAGACAAAGGCATATATTAATGGCTTAATAAGTCGGACTAATCACTTCATCAAATTGATATACCGACATAGTCAATCATACGTAGGAGAGTAAAGTCTTCCTGCTGTACCTATAAACTATGAGTTCACATATGCAGACACACTGTCAGTAATTAGTTCAACGAGAACGTTGTAAAATTACTCTAAAATTGTAATTATAAGAAGATTCTCACGAATCTTTGTTTACTTAACATATCATGCTTATGCAAACACAGATCACAGCACTGAACATGTGCCATTTATGTTGAATCTGTTAGACAACCGCCTTCTCATTTCAATTATTAAATAAAGCTTTTAGCGAAAGAAAGCTCTATGATTTAATGAGAACCATCTTTCTATGAATCTCATGGAGTGGCGTTACAGAATCACAAACGAAGAACTGTATTAAATAACAAAAAATACTAACACGTGAAGGCATTCTGCAGAATCAACAACTAAAATGGTACGCAGATATAACACGAAGAGAAAATAAAGTTAAAATCAAGTTGTTGGTATTCCACAAGACTTAAACAAAAAAGTAGTCCCTATCAATATTGAAAAGACCCAATTTTCATATAAACATCATAAAAGTATGGATCCATCCAACATTGTATCAAAATTTCAGGTTGGTGTAATAGCATGGGAATTTCTTTCTTGGTTTACCTTGGGAATATCCGTACCAATAGACGTTGGTTTACGTATGCAATCGACCTCAATATCGTGAATTTCGGGAATAAACTTAAATCAATTTTCCTGCTTTGTTCAAGTATTGTCGACTGTCATAGTCATTGTTAAGAACTGATTGTTACCAATAGAAAATATTTTGTTGAATGCACCTACTGTCTATAGATCGCTGGAATTAGAATTTATTAAGTTCAAAATAACGTAATACTTAACCGTTAAATGGAAAAATATGTTTCGAATATTGTTGTGTTGTTATTTTTTATGCGTATTAAATACATCGAACTCATAGTAAATATTATATACCTACTTCCGTATATCATTCTAAGTGGAAAGATATTGCTTTTTGTAGTATAATGTTTTCCCGAATTATTCGTTTTTCCTAGTTGCGTGGCCTGTATATATTTGTATACAAAACTAAAATTGTTCTTATGTTGATACATGAAATTTAACTGTTTGTGATTCTTTTAATTTTATGTGCCGTCACCCTTCCGGCACTAGGTGATCATGGCTCTCCACTTCTCCTTATCCCTTGTAGCACACAATAAGTTTTTCTCTTTGCTACTTCCCTCAGGACATGTTCTGTCATCAACTTGCCCGCTAGGTATGCCATGCATTGCTTTCCCTTGTCTCATTTTTCCTCTATTCGACCTGTGAGTATCAGATTCTCCAAGCCCTTCTTTCTCATTACGTGTACCAGAAATTTCAGCTGCCTCTGTCTGATGTTACGTATAAGATTCCTCCTTGTTTGAGCCATTCCAAAACTTCAACGTTGCTTACACGATCGGTCCATGATATCATTAGCATCCTTCACCGCTTTGAGTCCCTTCTTCATTTATAAGGAGACCGTCCAAAATTCGCTGCCGTAAATTAACACCTCAGTACTCTTTTCTTTGTTAACAAAGAAATCCTCCTGTCTCGTAATACTCTACCTAGATTTTAGAATGCGACTTTGCCCATCGCAATACGTATTCGGATCTTACAATATTGATAATAATTGCACTAAATTTCAACAAGTGTCAAGTTAAACTACGAGGGAATGTACTACATATATCGTCAATGTTTTATTTTAAATATTAATACTGGATCCCACAACAAACATGTGAATCATAAGCAACATTATCTTTGCATTGGATGGATAAAGAAATTCAATAACATTTAATTTAACATATTAAACTGACAGTAATTGATTCTTGAATTTAAGAAAATATTTGGGAATATCTATTTTAAACATGTAAAAAGAAATTTCACTTCCTCTAACAGAGTATGAAAAGATGATATGTTTTAAATATTTGGACAAGTGATTATTATGCCTTAGTTATTTGGACAAATTATTATGCCTTACATATTTGGACAAGTAATTATGTCTTAGTTATTAGGACAAGTTTTTATACCTTAGATATTTAGACAAGTTATTATGCCTTAGATATTTGGACAAGTAATTATGCATTAGATATTTGGACAAGGGATTAGTAACCGGGGAAATATTTGTTTCGATATCTGATAATTGCAAAGTGTTCGTGTAAAGAACACTTACGTGTTCAATGAGTTAGTCGAATACAAATTTCAAACTGACACATGATGCATTTCTTATTTGCAGGAACTATCAGCAAAATGGTGCGTGCATATATATATATATATATATATATATATATATATATATATATATATATATATATATATAGAGAGAGAGAGAGAGAGAGAGAGAGAGAGATGAGAAAATTATATATATAAGAATATATTTTAGTCCTACCAAATGGAAAAATACGTAAGGATTCTGGAAAAATTAAATAAAAAATCAATTAAACATTCTTTGTCTGTTATATATGACGGGTGATGTTTAAAAGTAAAATTTATGCACAAATATATAGTAATATATAGCTGCCAATATACCACATAACACCCTAGAGCGCTTAGCCTTAAAGTGGGAAGAATAAAGATCGACGTGTTTTAGTGGACTAAGCAGTTTGCAGTCTGCTTTTCTGGATCACCTTCAAGATACGAGAGCAAGATCTAAAAGGTCAGCTAATCTAACAGTGATCTCATCTCCCAATTTTCACTCTTGCTCCATATGTGGCCTCATTTGTAAATCGCTAGCAGGTCTTAAGTGCCACCTAATATTATCGCGCAAAATTTCATAACTAAATGAATTAAGCTGTCAGATCCTCATACGCCGAAAGCGACGGAAGTGTCCAGTCTCTCTCTCTCTCTCTCTCTCTCTATATATATATATATATATATATATATATATATATCAGGTACCTGATGAGACGTTATTTATTAAACGTCGAAACAAATTTTATCGTAGTAACATGCATGTTCTAATGTTACTATGTATAATAATTATTGCTCCACTCTTGTATTGAGCCATGTTTTTAATTAATGTTTTGAACATTGGAATTTTATTTACGTTCTTTTTACATATTTTATATATATATATATATATATATATATATATATATATAATATTTTGAAAATAATGAAATATTTTTTGTATTCTTTCTTTTCAAAGATCTCATTTGACAATCAACCGTTATGTGAAGTGAAATATTTGTTTGGCCAATTCTTGGCATATATTCGCGATTTTAAAAGTCTTTCTCACCATTGCACTTTTC
Organism: Acanthosepion pharaonis; assembly: GCA_903632075.3. Taxonomy (NCBI): domain Eukaryota; kingdom Metazoa; phylum Mollusca; class Cephalopoda; order Sepiida; family Sepiidae; genus Acanthosepion; species Acanthosepion pharaonis. Next base: position 2,821,192 of record CAHIKZ030000946.1, read on the forward strand.
ACTGCTGGGGGATATATGGTGTACGTTTATTCCGTAAACACACTTTATTGTAGTGAAACGATGCGTCGAATCATTTGTTTTGATTTATTCTAATAACTTTTTCTTACGATTTATCAGAGCATCGTCGTTAAAATTGCTGGAATTAAGTGTTATTTTCGTTTTATGATAATGTGTGTCCATTTTGGTCAGATTGCTTTGGGAATTCATGTATCAACTTCTTCTAAAACCACAAGTCAAGATTTTTTTTTCTTTCTACCAATGAAAATATCTGCCACAGAGTAGTCTCTTGCATAAAACTTGAAAAAATCAGAATAATACATCTATGGGTTTGTGGTGGTTGTATGTGTTTCCCCCTTGTTATATATATATATATATATATATATATATATATATATATATATATATATATATAGAGAGAGAGAGAGAGAGAGAGAGTGTGTGTGTGTGTGTGTGTGTGTGTGTGTGTGTGTGTGTGTGTGTGTGTGTGTAACTAGACAGCATATTTTTATTCAAAATATTTTCTAAGATCACCCGCTGGGCAAAATTGCAAAAAAAACGAATATGCTATAATAATAATAATAATAATAATAATAATAATAATAATAATAAAACAAGAAGAAGAAGGCGTACTTTATTTAACCCCTTTTTAAATTCAAAAACGTCCTTTTTATAAATTATAAAATAAATATATATTTTATATATATATATATATATATATATATATATTATATTATATATGCGCAGTGCTTATTGAAAAGTGCCCAATGTCAGTGATAGAGCTAAAATATTCAGTTGTATAAATATGAGTTTGTGACAGTAGTTTTCACGCTTTTGCAGTCAACAGACAAACAGTTTTATTTTTTTTTAAATTGAATCTATATATGTTTTTTGGGTTTGATCATGTTTAGTGGTAGGAGGGGGAAATCCTCATTTGTGTCCGTTTTGGTATGATACTCTTACGCACATACATGTACGCATAAGAGCTTAGGCACACCATTATAATCAATTTGAATTTAAGCCTAGATACATATCCATGTGTTCGAGCATATATACATACGGACTTGTGATCCTATTTCAGTGTGAAAAATGTATATAGCGAATATTTTTCAACAAGAGGCGGGTCGGGGTGTTATTGGCTCTTTTCAGATCGGCCGTCTGCGTCGTCAAACGAATTTACACTTTTTCACAAAAACATTTCCACATAAAAAATAATATATATATATATATATTATAATATTTTTTGTTTAAAAATATGATTCCTTCGCTACTTTAGAGTTCGCATGTTTCAAAAACGAGAGCCGAAATCATCCAAATAATTATTAAAATTAAGTTGGATTGTGGTGTTTAGTCCCGTTTCATCTTCAAGCGAAATTTTAGGAATATGAAGATGAAGATCTCTACTTCTGTATTGAGCACTGTCTTCTTAAAAATAGAATCAAAAATACTAAGGAACCCCGGATTATGCACCCAACGTGTTCTTTTCTATTTTCTGCATACCTACGCATATATATATATATATATATATATATATATATATATATATATATATGTATGTGTGTGTGTGTGTGTGTATATATATGTATATAAACGCTTATATACGCTAATGTATATAGGTTTGCTTTATACAAAGTTTATATAAATGCATAATATATAGAGATATGCAAACCTATGAATCACGTAATGTAAATGAATTAATATAGATACGGTAGATATAGAAATACAGAGGCACGGTGGAGTAATGTATAGCGGCTCGGATTGAGGAATCGGAGAGCCGAGTTCGAATTCAAGAGAAATTACACTAATTTATGTTCTAATACCCTCGGGAACGGTATGAATCCTCTTCTTCTCCTTCAGGTATGGGTAAACAGATGAGTTGGATGCCAACTGGTGCACCGCAAAAAGTAATGGCAATGTACTAAGGCAAAAAAATATCTGCCTTGTCTGCCATGTATCGAAAGATATATGATCGCCTAAGCGGGTGTCACGTATGGAACATAACTGAGATATAGAAATTATATAGATACGCTGGGATTCCTTTTAAGTAGTTCTGTTAAATTCAAACGACACTTTATAGAAAAATATTCAGAATCATGTTTTTATTGTATGTTTCTAAATGTAAGTACAGTGCTACAAAATAGATAGAAAATCATTGTCGGTTGACTTAAACATTTGTCTTATATATACATAAACATATAGACACATTCACACATGTCTGCATGAAAACTGATGCGATTCATGAACCTATGGCGACACTGTTACTTTTTGTACATATTTCTTAAGTGGTCGTAAAATAGGATTTGTCGAGTGCAGACTAGTAATACATTGTTTAGAATTGTTGGATTTATTCAAGAGATGGATGTTAAATTCTCTTTTATATTTTGGTATGATATATGTTATTTGGTATATGTTATTTCACTGACAGCTACGTTAGGGAATAAATATTCCGCGTTAACTGACACGAATACTCCGTTGTTTGCTTTATTGTCTGTAGGATTTAAATGCATTCATGTCTTGATTTTATGCTGTATTCTGAGACAATGTATGTTTTGTTATTATTTGTTGATTAACTTGGCGGTATTGCCATCACCCATAAACATACCGAAGTTAAAACAATTTAATTAATATTCACTACTGCATGAAACAAAATGGGCTTGGCAAAACTGTACTTTGCTAATTGCAAAAAGCATGTCTGCATGAAAATTGTCTATTCAGTATAGTTTTACCTTTTATTGGAACACTTACTAAATAATATCAGTAAAGAATTTTGCCTTTCCACATATTTAATGTGAAAAGTACATTGTAATACAAAAATAATCAAAATACGGTGATTCTATATCTGCTCTCATAATGTTCCGAAAATTTTCATCCTTTCAAATATTCCCAATGTCCTGTTTCTGTATGGCGTGAAACTACATCCGGCAGCAGGGTCTCTGATTGGGTGATTTTGAGTAACGTAGAGCCATCTTTGAATTGTTGTTGTTGAATTGTTGTTGTAACACCTGTTAGGATACCAACTATACATTTTCATAGTAAAAAAATACTAGCAATGCAGTACACATTATCGTAAAAAAACATTAGCAGTAATATATATTATTTAAAGAAATTACAAATGCTCAAGAAAATTAAATTTCGGCATTAAATGACCCATAAAGAGTTGATATGTCGCTAAGCAAACAAACAAACCAAATAGGCCCACTATATTTAACCTCAATGAAAATTGTCTTTGTCATTCGCATATCACAAATTCACAAGATCTAAGAACAACTCTGAGTATGGATTTAGAAATAGCTTCCACTTTTTAAATTGAAACTATGCTTTTAACACACTAGGAAATGCTAGTTTAAATTAATAATGTTCAATTCTAAAAGTTGTATAAACTTGGAGGAAAATTCAATCTGTCTATTTTCTGTATGCTTGTATATTCCTAGAGATTCATCGCTGGTGTCAATGAGCAAATTTCAATTATGCATTAAAAAAGAATTTTAAAATTTTAAACATTCATTCAGGAAAACATCTTCAGAATATTCGTATTGTTCTTCAATGCAACGAAAATGTTACTGAGTATGTTAATTTTAGTTTTTTCTCAAGTCGAGATAGAGTGCTTTACAGTAAGAGGCATATCCAGATACGGCTGGAAGATAACGGTTAACTTTATTATTAGGGAAACGCTGCTTTGTGGAAGCGACATTCTTCTTGAATGTCGCTTCCACAAAGCAGCGGTTCTAGGGAAGAAGCTGTTCGAGTGGAACTTACATCTCACCAACTGTATCTGGAATGGAATGAGAGTGATTCGCTGGAATGGGCGTGGCATGTTATGTCTTAGCCATGAAATTAAAACTGGTGGAACTAAGTAATAGAGTTCGTCTGAAAAATTTGCAGATGAATTGAGTTAAGAACGGTTTCGTAAATGATAATTAAACATGGATGCTTGATACCTTATAACGCTGGGAAAAACAGGTTAAAGTAAGGTTTGATTTAGTTTGGTTTGGTTTGGGTTTTTTACGGCATATAAGCCTCAATGGAGTATTTACTGCGAACAAAATTTTTATTGGTAGTAATATTTTTTTTTCAAAAATATATTGTTGGTAATAATTTTTTTTTAACTATATTATTGGTAACATTTTTTTCAAAAATGTATTGCTGGTAATATTTTATTTTTAAAAATATATAGCTGGTAATATTTTTTCTAAAAATGTTTTGCTGGTAAATTTTTTTAAAAAATATCGCTGGTATTAAAACCTATTTTTATACTTTCATAGAACTTTGACCCCTTTGGTGGGGGGGTAACTATTTATCCATAGCTGGGACCCTGACAGGTGATACCACCCCGGGTCAGTGTAGATCACGGATCACCATAAATTAAAAGGTGGTTCCAAGCTCCCCAAAATATTCTGATCAATAGTCCTCCTGTCTGATGTAGTATACTGTCTTACCTAGGACACAGATGCAGTTTATCGTCTTACACAGGACGCTCTTAGGCCTTGTTTAGGTGAACTATGGTATAAAAAGCTGATGTACTTTATCGTCATACACAGGACGGGTTAAAATAAGAAAGATATGCAATAAAACATGCGTAGCCTAAAAAGAAATTTTAAAACATGTGTAGGAAATATTAGTGAATTCCAGAAATACGCTGACAAGGAATATAAAACGAATCCGTAGGGTTAAGAAAGAGTTAATCAATGGGAGGTTCCAAGCGACAAGGATTTTGATAATATAAATCAATTTTATAATAAAAAAACAATAATAGTGATGTGTTTATAACTTAGAATTTACACCACGTCGCCCAATTCTAATTTGTCGATGAGATTTAGTTTTCATAAAATGGTTCTCGTGAGAATTACCGTTATACAAAGCATAAAAGCTAATTAAATACTGAAATATTATTTGAGAAATGAACATTATAAGCAAATATGAAGAAGATGACCACTGATATTCTTTTAATTAAATCTAATGTCAGAAAAAACTTTAAGAATCTACATTAGGGGCCAACGGATACTAAGGGCATAAAAAATTCAATGATTTCAATAATAATGATAATATATTGGTATTGATGCTTATCATCCCCAGCATCGCATTGTTGTGGTGGTACTCTTTGACTTAAGAATAATAATAATAATAATAATAATAATAATAATAATAATAATAATAATAAGGGAATTGGAGCATGATGAAGCTTATAAGTACCTAGGAATTAGCGAAGAAGATGGCATACAACACACACAAATGAAGGAAAAAATAAGAAAAGAGTACTACAGACGTGTACGTCTGGTACTAAATACTGAGCTAAACACAAAAAACAGAATATCAGCCATAAACACATTGGCTGTTCCTGTGGTGCAATACAGCTTTAATGTCCTTAACTGGACCATAGCTGAAATTAAGCGAATGGACGCCAAAACGAGAAAGCTACTCACTTGCTATCGCATGCATCATCCCAAAGCTGATGTTGATCATCTGTATGTGCCAAGATCCGAAGGAGGCAGAGGATTAGTTCAACTAGAACTGTCCTACAAAACTACAACAATTGGCCTCCAAAGATATTTGGAAACTACAGAAGACTGGATGATGGTATGCGTCAAGGAGCATGAAAGTAGTAAGCGTATTTACTCCGTAATGAAAGAAGCCAACAAATTCAAAATTGAGTTTCAAATGGGCTAGAGATGCAAGTACTGCACATTACACCGGCTGAAACTGCAAAATACTTTAAAAAGACAGCAAAGACGAATGCAACCGACCAGATACAGAGGGGATGGCAAAATAAACCGCTTCTTGGCCAATACTCTGCCCTTACCAAACAAGCTGACGTAGACAAAACCCGTACCCATCAGTGGCTACGTAGTGCAGGGTTGAAAGCTGAAACTGAAGGTTTTATCCTTGCTGCACATGACCAATGCTTGCTAACTAGGAATTATCAAGCACATATACTAAAATATTGTGTCAGCTCAAAATGCAGATTCTGTGATAAATATCCAGAAACGATTGATCATCTTGTGTCAGGTTGCTCGATATTGGCACCCACTGAATACAAAACCCGGCATGGCAGAGTGGGCCAATATCTGCACTGGAAAATTTGCAACTTCTACGGGAAGGAAACTGAAAGAAACTGGTATGAACACCACCCAGATCCGGTTACGGAGATAGGACCTGTTCCAATTCTATGGGACTACACAATACACACTGACAGAACAATCAAGGCCAACCACCCAGACATTGTTATTAAAGACCACAAACAAAAAAGGTGCCTCCTTATTGATATGCCAGTCCCTGCTTACTGCAATGCATCTTTGAAGATATTCAAAAAGTTGTCAAAATACAAGGACCTTGAAATAGAAATCTCGAAAATGTGGCATATGGGAACATCAACAATCCCTGTTCTATTTGGGGCCCTAGGACTGGTTTGAAAAGATTGCAGTAGACTAATTGAAGGGATTCCTGGAAGTCCATGCCTCAAGGAGATACAAAAAATTGCTCTGACAAGTACAGCCCACACTTTACGAAGGGCTTTATCTATGTAATTTTTTTTTTTTTTTTTTTTTTTTTTTTTTTTTGCAGTGGAAAGTATCAGGACGCTATTTCTAAACTTATGTCCCTGGGCGGGACCCAGAAAGAAAAGTGTAAACGCCAGAAATCAAAGAGAATAATAATAATAATAATAATAATAAACTGAAAGTAGTAATAACATATTATCAGGCTGTCCTGTCCTTGCTGGGAAATAATACATTATTAGCCATGGCATGATTAAATAATATATCCATTGGAATGTTTGTTTGGACTATGGTATTAAAGTCCCGTAGACATTGTTCAACCAACACTCAAATGATGTCACAGATGGTAAGGGGGTCACTACATTTTTGATCATCCGAACGAATCATCACAGACAGGAAGGTTGACTCAAATCGACCAGATAGTCATAAAATATTTCAATAAAGGAACTTAGCAACTAATTGATATGACTTCTTCACAGGATTCCATAGTTTCGACAAAAAAGAATTTTCTAAATCTGTCAAATTATAAGTCCATTTTATAGCGGAATCGTGTATGATAAAGAATAGAGAAAATCATGTGAGGAAAATTCCTGGACACATCGGCATCTCAGAGCTACAAAAGATTACTTTATATGGAAGTACACATATCCGCTAAACCTCCATTTAAACTAAACGCCCCAAATGTGCAGAGATAACACTTCTACGGTTCCTTTTTGCGCATAGACATCGGAAGGGACTCAATAATTAGGCAATTTAATTATTCTCTGGCAAGATATAGCCCAAATATCAATAATAATAATAATAATAATAATAATAAAGTGTTGCCTATTGATATTGATAAGTTTTTTTTTCTCCTCATCCGTATTTATAGTTGGAAATCATGTCATGGCATATCGCTAGCACTCGGCAGAATATTCTATCCGTTACAAAAAAAGTTGACGTCAAAATGATTTCGATTATTCCTACTCTTTCATATCTGTAAGTTTTCACAACCATATGAGAAAAAAATGGATCGATAACGAGTTGTACACTTAGCAGAATTATGATATATATATATATATATATATATATATATATATATATATATATATATATATATATATATATATATTATGTTTCTGTGCAAAAACAGTATATTTGCTCCACTCTTCAACTTTGTACTAATATTTACAATCTTCTTCTTCTTCTTCTTCTTCTTCTTATTATTATTATTATTATTATTATTATTATTATTATTTCCTTTGATTTCTGATGTATATTCATTTCTTTCCGTGAAACCCCGTATACCCCAGGGACCTAAGTTTAGAAATGGCATCATGACATCTTCCACTGGAAAAAAAAAGAAAAACACAGCATATTTTACATAGACAAAGCCCTTCGTAAAGTGTTTGCTGTATTTGTGGGAATATTTTTTTGTATTTCTTTAAGGCATGGGCTTCCAGGAATCCGTTCAATTAGTCTACTGGAAATCTTTTCCAACCAATCCAAGGGCCTCAACTATATTTTTGATATTTTGATTTCAACGCCCATACATTGCACCCTGCTGATACTGCCATGTCAATAAGGAGACACTTTTTGTTTGCGATCTCTAATAACAATGTCTGGACGGTTATCTGTCTCTTTGTATTGTCTAGTCAATTGTAAGTCCTATCTCCGTAACCGGGTCTGGGTGGTGTTCATACCAGTTTCTTTCAGTTTCCTTCCCGTAGAAGTTTTCAAGTGCAGATATTGGCCCACTTTGTCATGCCGGGTTTTATATTCAGTGGGTGCCAATACCGTGCAACCTGAGTGAAGATGATCGATTGTTTCTGGGTAATTATTTTGGGCTAACACTATACTTTTAGTATGTATGCTTGATAATTTCTAGTTAACAAGCACTGATCCTATGAAGCATGGATAAAACTTTCGGCTCCAGCTTTTAACCCTGAACTACGTAACCACTGCTGTTTACGTGGCTAGTCTACATCAGTTTGTTTTGTACGGGCAGAGTATTGGCCATGAAGCGGTTTATCTTGCACTTGTTTCTGCATCTAGTCTATTGAATTTGTTTTTGCTTTCTTCTTTATGTATTTTGCAGCTCCAGTAGGTGTATTGTGCTTTACTTGTATTTCTGCATCCATTTTTTTTTATTATTATTATTATTATTATTATTATTATTATTATTATAGTTTTATTTCCTTTGATTTATTGACTTTACTCAATTATTTCCGGGTCACAACCGGAGATATTTTCCACTGATCCTTTCTGTAAAAAAATATTATAAATTTAAAGCTCTTTGTAATATTTACAAAGTAAATATTAATTAATTATATTAAGTAATTAATTAATAGTAATGTGAGTACATTTTTGGTGTTTCTTTAAGGCGTGAGCTTTTATCATTTGTTGATTACTTGGAAGTATTGTAATCACCCAAAAACATAGCGAATTTTAAACAATAAAATTATTAACATTCACTAGGGCATGAAACAAATCAAGAATCCCCAAAATAATTTTATCGGAACCATTTTCCAATCAATCTGTGGTCTCCAACTACAACTGAAATTATTGATGTCACTATGTGCCACATTTTTAAGATTTCCTCTTCATAATCTGTGTATATTGATATATTTTGAAGATCTTCAACGATACATTACAATCTGAAACTAGTCATTTCTATAAGAAAGCGCATTCTGTTTTTTGGGGGTTTTTTTTGTGGTCCTTGATCAAGGTGTCTCGGTGATTAGATTTGATTGATCTGTCTCTGGGTATTGTCAAGTCCCATCAAATTGATACAGGTCCTATATCTTTAACTGGCTCTGGTTGATGTTCATACCCGTTTCTGCAGTTTCGTTCCCGTAAAAAGGATTCGGGTTTGACATGGGCAGAGTATTGATCTTGAATCGGTTTATCTTGCCATCGTTTCTGTATCTGGTCGGTTGCATTTGTCGTTTCCTTTCTTTATAATTATTTTCCAGCTTCAGTCAGTGTATTGTGCTTTACTTGTATTTCTTCACCCATTTGAAACACGATTTTCAAATTGTTGGCTTCTTTATTACTGAATAAATTCGCTTACTACTTTCATGTTCTTTCACACATATCATCATCCAATGTTCTTTACTCTCCAGGTACCTTTAAAGGCCAATTATTGTAGTTTTGTAAGACAGTTCTAGTTGAACTAATCCTCTGCCTCCTTCGGATCTGGGCAGACGATCAACATCAACTTTGGGATGATGCATGCGGTGGCAGATGAGAAGCTTTCTCGTTTTGGTGTACATTCGCTTAATGTCAGCTATGGTCCAGTTAAGAATGTTGAAACTGTATTGCACCAGGCCAATGTTTTTTTTATGGTTGATATTCTGTATTTTGAATTTCGCTCGGTATTTAGTTCCAGACGTACACGCCTGTAATACTCCTTTTTTTACCTTCTCTTTCATGTGGCTATGCAGTATTCCATCTCCTTATTCTGTACCTACAAGCTTCTTCTTGTTCTAGTTCCCTAATCTTAGTGGCAAAATATGAATCAACAGTGTGTTTCTATAATTCTCCCTTTCTTGAAAGTTACTTTTGCACATGTATCTAAACAGAATTGCTTACCTATGTTGACATTGGAATATTTTACATTACTTGCAGGGACCCTTCATCTCATTGTTGTCTTTGGTAAACAATCTGTGATCCTCCATGTAGAGTAAGTGTCTGAGTACTTTCTTGTTTATTTTGTAATCATATTTTATTCCTCATCTGATATTCAAGTGGTTGGAGATGGCAGTGTCTCTGGTACGATTTAGGTGTAATGTGATATTCTGTATTCCCAGACTGCGTTTAATGAAATTTATTTTCACGGGGTTACTTTTTACATTTCCAAAGTCTTAAGAGTGTAGCACACTGTCAAAAGCCTTGCGGTAATCTCCCCATGCTGCGATAAGATTTCTACATCGTCTCCTACAATATTCCAGGATCATTTTGTTTGTCAGTAGCTGATCTTTGCAACAACTATATGATCCCTTCTGTTCCAGTAGAAGACTCCGAGTAAATAGTAAGTACGGTGAGTCAGGACAGACGTGATCAATTTATAGGTGGTGGGCAAACATGTTATTGGTCTATAATTATTCGGGACATCTGTTTCATTTTGTTTTTGATATGCAATAACTTAGATGATTCCTTTCGGAATATTATTGAGGTTATTAGTAAGCATTGTTAGAATTTATGCAAGTGTTTTATGGATTGATGGCATCTGGTAGAGCCAGAAATTGGTCAGCTTGTCCTTTCCTGGCCGTTTCAATTTTGGAGATTTCATTAGAGCTTGCCTAACATTATTATTATTATTAATAATAATAATAATAATAATAACAAAAATAGCAATAATAATAATATGATTTTAATATATTAGAAGATACAAATAGATGAATAATTATTAGGGAGAAAATAAGTACTTTTAGTTACGTCGAAATGATAAGTCTACCAAAGATTTTAGATGTACTCATGCATATATGATATTTTGTAATTCAATATTCTCATATTTTCTGTCCGCCTTTTCGTATCATTCCTAAAGCCGCCTCAATAACAACAGTTGATGTTCTCCTGATCTGCCATATTCTACTTATTTCTATCTCAAGTTTATTATTATTATTATTATTATTATTATTATTGGGTGTCAGTTAACTAGCAGAATACTGCGATCTCTCTAGCCTTAGATGATATCCATCGAGTATAATTACACAATTGAATTCAAAATGGTGGAGAATGCAACGGAAAACCATTCCATTATCGTTCTTGCATGTTTGGCAAATTCAGTCTTATTGAAAAGTGTTATCTGCTGAGAGTAAGATTTCCTAACTCCTGAAGAGACTTGAAATTTAAAATTATTATTCGTTTCATTAAATTCTCACTTTTTCAGTCACTGTCTGGAGCAGAAATATGGTTTTGTTAATCATTAATGTAACAAGACAGAATGTATGCTTCTTAAAATGGGAGCCAAACGAAGACAGGAATTTGAAATACCAGAAGGAATCCAGTATAGAAATTTAACTAGATGGGAAATATAAAAACATACATCAGCATATGTGACAGAAATTCGCTGGTAAATTGGAACAGTGAAAGTTACCTTTGAAAGTCTAAACATGCAAAATTCCATTAGAAACAAAAAGAATGTTAAAGAGCTTTGTAATTCCAATCCTCTACAATGGCAGTAAATTCTGGACAATTTCCATGCAAATAAAGAAGAAACCTGAGGCAACAGATATATAGTTTTACAGAGGGATGCTGAGCAACGAGAAAGTTAAATGCTACAAAGGAAAGGAAAGTGTGGAGAGCAATGATCGTCAATATCCTGAAGAGAAACAGCACATAGAATAAGTCTACGTGTAGTGAAACTAATGTGAGGAGTCGAACAACTATTGATATTTTAGATGTTGTATTTCTCTATATGAAACAGATATTACAGCAACCTGAATAGCATTTCAAATTTCATTTTGTCTTATAAATCGTAATTTTCCATTTTAAATGTACCTGTCCACAATTCTCTACACGCTTACAGTCAGATTATGGTCAGGTGAACAAGCCAGCCACTACAGCAGGTGAGTGTCTTCTAAAGCCTTCTCATTCACAAACTCAACAGTTTATATTGCCAAATATGATGGAGCATTTTTGTGCATACCAATCATGATTTTTCTGAATGCATTTGGCTCCTTGAAGCGCAGCTCCGTATTTAAATTGACAAAATCTATGTATGACTGAGCTATCATTTTAGCAATCGCCATGGATCCGACACATGACCGGAATATGTCACCATCCACATCATCTCATAGATCGAGTGTGGTTTTTTGCCAATAGCCAGCTAATCTATCTGTGCCATCGCGGTCAGCAAGGCATTCCTCGTTTAAGAAAAGTCTTGGTAAAATCTTTTTTCATATATTTAGTTCCCTATTTCATACGTTTTTCATCATAAATGTCTTTTAAAGGGAACATAGTGATCCTTCTCAGATATTATCATGATTTATCGTCCGATGACGCTTTCCGACGCTTCCACGCTGGCTCAACGTCTCATAGTCTGATAAAATCATATTTTCCTAACCTCTCCTGAATATTTTCTTGTTCCCTGTGCCGAGTCACACCAGGGTGTGTGCGATCATGGCTCCCCAAAAATACTTAACCATTTATTATTTATTTACACTGTTTATATTCGGATTATTGTTCCCATCTTTATTGTATTCATCACAACGCTTCGGCCGTTGGGCTCTCTCGCCTTCCTCAATATCCGAAAGATTCAGACAAATATTACTTATCCACCTGTATTTCTCAGTAAGAGTTATCTTTCTCCCCAACCCCTCTTTTTGGTGACCCATTTGCACTAATTAATTAGTGACTTTACTTCTTGCTTTCCTTTGTCTGTTTAACCATTAATATTCCATGTGTGTGTCAATGTCACTAAACTTTCTTTACTCATTATGTGTCCTAATATGTTAGCTATATTTTTCTAATTATAAATATAAGCTTACTTTTTATTCCTGTTTTCCTTAAAATATTTTCGTTCCTCACAAGTTCAGTCCGTAAGATTCTCAGCATCCTCCTGAAGATACACATTTCTTCTGCTCCTTCTTTATCTATCAGGAAATTGCCGCAAGAAATCTTCAAATTTTTCTTCGCCAAACTCCGCCTATGTTTTTGCTTTTTTTTTCTTGCAATATCAAATGCTATTTTATCTTTTCAAGGCGCTGAAATTATCAAATGTTTTCTTTTATTCCTCACATCAACTTTACAAAGCCTAATGTTTTAAACTTTTAAGGGGAATGAACCAAATATGAAGCAGTAAATGGTGAACGAAAACAAAATAAAAATTAAGTTCAGAATAAACAAAAAAATAACAGATGCAGGATGTAAATAAAGAAACAAAAGGCCAGAATAAAATAGAAAATTAAATAAATAGATTCTGGAAATGATAGGGGAAAAAAGGAGGGAATGAAGATTGATTTATTTATTTGATAATAAGAGGTACCCCGACTTGTTAATAATTAACAATTAGAATAAGTGAAATAACAAAATTATTTAAACGCTACAAAGGACGGGAAAGTATGGATAGCAATGATCCTCAAGATACTGTAAAGAATAGATAATAAAAAAAATAGACTCTCGAAAAGGAAAGCCTAAAAAATTTAATATAGGTAGGAGAAAATTAGCAAGGAATGAAGATCGATTTATTTGTTTGATAGTAAGAGGTATCCCGACTTGTTCTAAGTTAAAACTTAACAATAAATTTCTTACATTATTTACATTATTCGAACTGTTATTCTCATCTTCATTGCAATATTCACAAGGTTCCAGCTGTTATAAGACCCGGCCTTCTTCAAGCGATTGGAATTTCAAACCGAACTCTTTATTTCGTCCACAGGGGTAGATTGTTCGAGTTCCATGTGTCATGCCACTTCCTGATGTCTCAGTGGATAAAGACGTTGGCTAGATCCAGAAACAGTGAGTTCAAAACCAGGTCACATCAGTTGTGAACTAAAATTGGAGAGTTCAGTTAAAGGGAAATAACTGAGAACAATCTATCCCGGTGGAAGATATAAAAGGTTCGGTTACAAAATTCCAATCACCTGAAGAAGGTCGGAGTGTACAACGGCCAAAACGTATTGAACATGGCAATGAAGATTAGGATAAGAATCCGAATAATGTAAATAATAATAAGTAATCATAATACCTCATCTCAGAGATATAGACAGATATTAATAAGAATAATTGAAACAATTTACGTGCATAGATATGCCTCTCCACTATTTCCATTACCGAGAGATACAATGTTAGAAGAGGAAAAGATTCAAATTCTGATTACCATCTATCAACATTTGGTGTGTAATCGAATATTAAAGAATGGCGCCCTATTTCACTGTTAACTATTGCCGAGTCAATGGCCAGCTAACTAGAGGTAGTGTCTCAATAAATCACCGAGGAGAAGCCAACAGGAAACAACTCCATTATCAATCCGAAGTAATATCATGTGCTACAGGTGTCACCAGATCATAATTCAAAATATCCTTCCACTGTAGACAAAAAATATAAAACAGGAAATGGGCAGATTAAATATCTATATCATACGTGTATGTGAAACCCGGTAAGCAAAGACTAGAGATTTTGTCAGTGGCAAATACAGGATCGTATATGCACTCGGGAAGAAAAATTAAAGAGTATAAGGATGAGTACTATATGATTACATGAAGAAATGCCTTCTAGGATACTGACAACTATCGCAAAAAATAGTTGTTGGTAAAGTCAATAGGAAGCCTTTCAACATATCCATCTTAATTGTGTAGGGACCGACAGCTCAAATAGAAACAAAATTGAGAATATCTACATTACGCGAGACAAAGCAAGGTCCTTTGCAAATCGGAAAAAAATATAATTGTCAGGAAACCTCCTGCATACAGATAGATAATATGTTCAGCAGATATATAAAAATAGAACTATGCGTAGAACAAGTCTGTGTCTTCCCACTGGGCTTATTCAACCTATAGAGCTCAGCAATTTTGACTGAATTAGAAGTCCTATCAGAATTCCTTATTGGACAACACAATTTTAGCAATCTAAGCTATGCAGATGACACAGTTTTGATAACAGATACAGAAAGAAAAGTGCAAAAATCCTACAGGAGGTAGTGAAGGAAAACAAAAAGAAAGGATTAAATATCAACTACAAGAATTCAAAGTATATTGTTGTTAGGGAATGGATGCGCCCAAGGTGCGAAAATGAAAATCTGTGATGCCAGATGAAACGAAGAATGTTAAATATCTGGGAATTTTAACAGAAGACGGAAAGTATGACACTGAAATCCGAAAGAGTATTGGGATAGCCAAAGATGTATTCTAAAATTTAAACAGAGCAATAAGAAATAGAAAAAGTCCGCTAGAAGCAAGGAAAAGAGGACTAAACTCTCACGTGATATATGTCCTCTTGTAAGGCAGGGAGATCTGGACAATCAGATTAAAAAGAGACTTGAAGCAACATGAATGGGGTTCTACAGAAGGATAATGAGCATGCCATGGACCGAACATGAGAGCAAAGTCGAAGTTTTAGATAAAACGGAAACAAAAATAATATGCTTCTGGAAAAGGCAGTTGAGATTTCTTGGTTACATAGTGTAGAAGGAAAGCTTGGAAATTCTGATACTCACAGGAGAGAGTGAAGGCAAGAGAGAGAGAGAGAGAGAGAAGAAACCAACACATAACATACTTAGTATGTTTCCCTAAATGGATGGCCAACAGGGTTTAGGAGAAATAATAGAGCTACTAGGAACAAGAGGTTGTGGAGATCCCTGATTGGCTACCTTCTTAAGGAAGGAAGGGATTTCATAGAATAGGAAAAAAGAAGAAAGAGTGTATTGATGGGAGGAAAGAAAACAATCATACCGAAAAGGGAATGAATCAAAAGATTATATAGGCAGGGAATAGAAAGAAAAGATTGTTTAATGAAGGAATAATATAGAATAATATAGAATGATAGAAAAATAATGTATCATAAACGCAAGTTGAAAAACTATGAGATAGATCTAACTAATGGTAGGTGTGTTTAATAAATGAAGGACAGAATGAAGACGGAAGTGAAAATGATGACGGAAGAAAGACGTGAAGAATACGACGAAAATAGATTGGAGAAAAAAATGGGAGGAAGTAGGCGAATAAGAAAAACAGACTCCAGAGGAAATGAGGAAAGAAGAGGAAAAAACATAGAGTTGGAAAAGATGGAGAAAGTGTGAGAATGAAAGAGTGTGAAAAAAAAAGCAAACCAGGAAGGAAAAGGGACGAAGACGGAAAAGCAAAAGAAGGAGAAGAGAAAACGAAATAAGAAAGAAAGAAAGAAAGAAAGAAAGAAAGAAAGAAAGAAAGAATACTGTAATTTGTAAAGGAAACACTATTGGTAGAATTGAAAAAGCTGTAAGAAAAAACTTGCCTATGAGGCATAATGAGAATCGAATAAAAGATAACAAAAGAAGAAGAAGAAGAAGAAGAAGAAGAAGAAGAAGAAGAAGAAGAAGAAGAAGAAGAAGAAAACATCACAAGACTGGAGAATAAAATGGAGGAAAAACCAAAAGGAACAGTTGTAATTGCATCATTTCTCAAAATCTCCAAACATTATTGATTATTCTGATCATCATGCCTGAAATTCACAATTTCTCCAATTCTTAATCAACAATTGAATTACTGAAGAGAAGAGATAATTGAAGACTTAAGTAGAATCGAGATATCATAACTAAACACAAATGACAATTACCTTTGAAAGAAAAGCAAATAAAAAGCCGACAAGCCGCCCACAAATAAACGCGCCTATTATGAAACTCAACTTACCTATCGGCAATGAGCAAATCCTAATGAATGCTCCAAATAATTAACAATTAAAATTCATTCTTTTAATTAATACAACTGTTCGCCGCCAGCAGTTCGTCCGTTTCTCAAAGCTCTCTGATATTTAAATTATTTATAATGTTCAATCGATTTGTACACGCTAAAACGCTTACCGTTTAGGCTTTACAATAAACACTGATGTCGTCATATATTTCGGTGGAATCGAATGATTCATAAATATGCAAGATATTTTTAAGTAGTTTATTTCCTTGGGATCATTTCTTTAGTATGAGGCCTTTATTGTTGTTTGTTATATATATATATATATATATATATATATATAGCTTTATTGCTGTTAAAATACACACACACACACACACATATATATATATATATATATATATATAGCTTTATTGTTGTTAAGAATATATATATATATATTTCTTTAGTATTAGGCCTTTATTGTTGTTTGTTTGTTACATATATATATATATATATATATATATATATATATATATATTTTTATTGTTGTTAAGAAATATATATATATATATATATAGCTTTATTGTTGTTAAGAATACATATATATATATATATATATATATATATATATATATAGCTTTATTGTTGTTAAGAATATATATATATATACATGGCTTTTATTGCTGTTAAGAATATATATATATATATATATATTCTTAACAGCAATAAACTTATATATATATATATATATATATATATATAGATAGACCTTTATGTTTTTATTGTTTTTGTTATATATATATATATATATATATATATATATATATATATAAAATAAAAGCAGAGAAACAAAACAAAACCAAAGTCCATCGATTTACACACTTCGTGTATACACACCTCATGTAAGGTGTTCAAACAATCGCTTCTTCACGCGTCCATTAATACAGTTATGTCTTTTCTTTTCGCTTTTCTTTTCTATTGTCTTTTATACATGAAATATATTTAATATCGTTGTTGGTAATGTAATTGTGGATAGTGTCGTTTTTGCACATTGCTTCTTGTATTTGCAGTCGATATTTAGTTTTTATTCGATATAATCTTATTAAGTTATTAGTAAGTATGCGTATTAGTTAGTGATATATGATTTTACTACTACCAGATGAATAGCACATTAATCGGTGCGATAATGTAGTGGTTGTTCTACCGATGTGATTGTGCAGAAGAAATCCACTTACCTTCAAAGATGCTGACTTCGTGAGCCTTCAGATGCCACTAGCTCCAAGAAACATGGGAGATTCATTCCGTCGTTTATAATGGAAAACGGTTGCAAGAATAGTACGGATGTGCTACCTGCAGTCTTTATGGAATAATGAAGATATTCTGGCTGCATGATTTATGGAATGACCCAGATGGGCTAACTTCAGTGTTTATGGAATAACGCAGATGTGCTGGCTACAGGGTTCATGGAATAACGCATTTGTATTGCCTGCAGGTTTGATGGAATATTACAGATCTACTGGCTACAGGGTAGATGGAATAACCTGCATGTACAGGGTACGGATTAGTGTGCCTGCCTTCAAACGCATATAAAGTCAATAGCAGTGAAGAAGCGGTTGGAAGGAAACCGAAGTCGTCGGTGAGTCAGAATGGTTCTATTTAAATTTTCGGCTCTGTTCAATGCTAAGTTTACGAGATATTTCACTCATCAGATGGAGAACAAATGTCTCGTCATCAAACTCATCCCGGAATTCGACGATAGTCCTACGAATCGAGAATGCTGAGCTGGTGTGCGATCTCTGTGAAGTGAAAAGTTTAAACCGAGTCATTCCGTTACGATTTACTGGCGTCACATTTGTGGTATAACAACAACTAATTTCCAGAGGCACGGACTGATTTACAAAGGACTCATTTATAGCGTACTAATGGTTTAGCATTCGACGCATGCGCGAAGTCGAAACGACAGATATATATTTGGTAGAATTACGCAAATATCGCAGTTATTCAATGGAATTCTAGACCGACCTCTTGCTCTTGCTTGAACCTTACACCAAAACGTTTTCCTGTGTCATTTCTATATATATATTTTCATGGTCAAATTTCTTATGAGATTTCGTATTTGCTATCTTGACTTCGCTATTGGATTGTAGGCTTAATCTCATAATTTCATTGTTGCAAATGTGAGATGTACATTAAATTGTATTATATTATATTATACAGTTTCTTTTTCCATCGCATTTTCCCTTGTTGATTTCTTTCCCGGCTTCCTACTTTTCGAAAATGTCTTATTTTCTGTGTGCTTTCTCCCTTCAAGCGGCCGGCGATCATGGATCTTCGCAGCTCATAATCAATTATGGCTCTTAGCTGCGTTCATCTCTTTCCCATTACCCCTGCAGTCCCGTTCCGCAATCCAGTCACAGAAGCTTTGACGAGGCACGTTGCTTTCCAGGACTTCATTTGCCCACGATATGCCATGCGGCACCTCCTTCTTCATTATTTATCTAAGAGACTTCAGCAGTCTCTTTCTCATTCTGATTATAAGTGATCTTTTTGTTACCATATTCCTTAAGACTTTATCGGTGCTTAGTCTCTAAACAAGGAATTTGCAGCATTGTCCAGTATTCATTACCATACAAGAGGATTGATAACACATATTAGTTCAGCCGTCGTTCCATTTTTTCTAAAGAAATGGACCTATATCCTAATAATCTCTTTAGCTTTTTGAATGTATTTTCGCTCGTCAAACGCGTATTTGTATTTTGGTGTCACATTTCCTATCGTCTGTTAAAAAAAAACTTCCCGGATATTGAAACTTCTTTACTTGCGTGATGTTGCTATTTCTAGTCCATAGTGCGTAGCTTGGCCCTTTTCCATTGCTGATAAACTCTATGAAGACAGAATGTCTTCATAGGGTTTATACTTAGTTCTTTTTTCTCGTTTTTCTTTACAACCATGCCCAGAATCACATTCTGTTTTCGTTCTGTGTCGGTCATTAACAATCACATGCGTATCTTGTATTATCAATATTACGCCCACCGACAATTTGGGCCTCAGCTTCAGTTACTTTTCAACGGTCGTAAGTTTGCCTCACTTTGCCTTTGTCATAAATAATTTCATTTTAATTGTTCCGATAAACTCTTCTCTAATGTGTATATACTCTTACAATTTAAGCGCAGTACTAAACTGGCGAAGAGGTTTCATTAATTTACAGCTGGGCTGGCTAAATGTAACCGTAAATTCTATGCTAGCTGTTTCTTTTCTCGCTTGTGAAACACTATTTCGCCACCATGCTCTCCAACTTTAATCTGCAAAAACTGAAATGGAATGTCAATCGCTATCTGTTGTCTTCCTGATTATTCTTCGTCTGTTCTCGCTCCTTAGCAATGTTCGAGTTTCTAACTCTTTCACACCCAGTAACCAGTTGCGTTTAGGTGGCTTTACTGCCTTGCTTGGGAGGAACTCGATTTTTTTAAAAATCCTAGTAAGATAGCCTCGCTGTTGAGTTTGAACAAGAGGGGAATAAGTTAATCATTGTCTTATACTTTTTTTGAGTTTTGGGTAACTAATCAATTCATTTTCTATCGTTATGAAGGCGGTTTTCCCCTACTGTATGTTCTGGTTTATTTTAATATTCTTTCGTTTAATTTTCAGAATCATTTGCCTAATCTATAAATCATAAACGCACATCTTTCTGCGCCCGTACTGCTCTCACCGATAGCATTTTGATCATAAATATTGCATTTCCTGTTCCAGTGTGGTTTCTAAAACCGCACTGATATTATTCACAAAACATTAAATACTGTCAGTCTTCATGTACAGCTCCTTACACCTATTCCTTTATTGTCCTTTCTCTTTCACATTTAGTGACCCTTTGTTTCTGATTTAGACAAAAAAATTAAGATAAAATTACAGAATATTTCCATGACAGACATAACTATTATTCTTTATCATGACTTCGTAGTAAATTTCATTATATCTTAATTTTATATTCTGCTCGATATTTCAAGTGGGATTTGGTTTTGGTAAAGTAGAAAAGTTGCAAGAGGCCAGATCTGGGGAATATGGTAGTTGTAGGACATTAGAATATTGTGACTGGTCCAGAGTTGCTGCAAAAGTTTTGACGACCACACTCTACACACATTCCTTCTAAGCGCTTCTATAAATAACGGACGTGACCGAGAACAATTTAACTTAGAGGCATTCACGACAGAGTTCACGATCTGTCGGTGTCAATCGGCTTCTCTCTGGTTACTTTAGCTCCAGAATCATAGCAACAAACCCGATAATATTTTTATCAGATCTCGTATCTCAAGCCCACCTCGATTATCTTGTACCATAATTGGAGTAAAGCAACATCGAATTTGGTCAGTATTTAGATGGGTGACCGTTAGCGAATACCATGTGCTGTAAGCTTGGATATGAGGTTGGTGTAATGGATAACAGCTTGTAAATCAATGAACCGAGTTCCAATTCCAGTCGGGTTCGTTATATTCACTCATGCGCAAATGCCATTTCAAAAATCTCTTAGAATCTCTAATCGTGGTTTACTACTAATTGAAGTTAAATGCATTTAAAATCCATTTCTAAGCTATTCTAAGCAATTTCTAAATTATTTCTTGTACAACGCTAAACTCAATGTCTATAAAATCATCCAAAGATAGATAGAGAATGCCACTTATAAGAATAATGTCAACATTTCTGAAGAAATTACGTTCATAATTCTATATATGATTTCATTACACATACCATCGAAAAGAACTTATCCAACGTTGATGCTAAAGCTATCAACACAGTCTCTCAAACAATGATATATATAATCGGTACTAAATTGTATATCAAAAAACAAAAGACGAGGAGTGGGTATAAAAGAATTTAATAGCACAAAATTCAGTCGTTATTGTAATTGTAATTCACTTAAAAACGTTTTCATCATTTATTCCGACCCAGTAAATTAAACGCAATATCTGTTTGTGGTGGTTGTTATATTTGCAACTTTTGAAAGCATAACCTGGTGATCACTAAAGATGTAACATATTCGGTGTCATAAAGCCCCATCATTTTTTAAACCTTCAGTAATTAGGGTATTTTCAATGACCTTCAAAGTTGTCGTACCCGTAAGGGTTATTTCATAATTTCTCAAAGTGAAGCAAATGATTAATCAGCTCTACGTTTATCGGACTATCTTAATATGATATCATTAGATTAACTCATTTAATCCTTTGCGCTTATGCTCGAACAATATGATCGGCTTGACAACATTCTCCTTCCGCAACAAATAATATAGTGAAAAATTAAAACAATTTATCTCATATGTAAATGAAACTAATTCTTCTTTCACGTTTTATTTTACAAAAAAAATAAAGTTAAATATTCTTTTAATTAAAATATAATTATAAAAGAAAAATATATTTATTTTATGGAGAGCAACTTTACTAATAAAAAAACTTTCCAATATGAAATTATTTTTTCTCATTTGATCCTGAAATTGTCCTCTAAAACAAAAAGTGATATAACCATCTGTTAGGTCTCTTTGGTGAGAACGCAATTTCCCGAAATATTTTGGATTTCAGAGTACGATAGACTACAGATTTGGGGCCCTCTGTTATGATATCGTTATTTAATTAATTCAAATATTTTTTTTGTATTCTGATCACGACATCACCATCAATATCACGTTAAGGAAAGAAAGTCATGTAAGGAAAGTGATTTTAATGTGTTCTTCATCAAAATCTGGAAGAGTATTTGAATCTAAACCTACGGAAATATAACCCTTTCCCTTTTCTTGTGTGTACCAGTTTGTCAGTTTCTGTCTCTCTCTTTCTAACTCTCTCTGAATATATATATATATATATATATATATATATATATATATATATATATATATATATATTCAAAATTATAACATATGTATGTTATAACATCACTCCAAAAATTGCAATTTTGCTTCAATGATACTGGTGTCTTATCATGTGATGTTAATGATTGCAAAATAAAGATTTTTTTTTTTTGGTTATCCTAACTTTAATCCATCTGTACCAACCTTTAAAAAGGCTAAAAATAATGGAAGTATTATTAGTAAAAAATAAAAACACTCAGTATATTCAACTATGAATATTGTCACTATATGTTAACCGTGATTCGAAATTAAAACATCCATATAACTCTAGATATATACATGATACAGTTAAAAGTAAAATAAAATTCATCCTTGATAATGGCTAAAATATTGTTGAAAGCGCTTGGATAACATTCGGCCTTTTTTTTATATAATTTTTGTCGTGAAAAGAAATTATGTAAAAAAATTCAACCGACACACATTGCCAGTCGTTTTCAAAGAAACTAATATAAAAAAAGAGGAAGTGCTGCTCAAATACACAATTTATATATATATATATATATATATATATATATATATATATATATATATATATATATATATATATATATGTATGTATGTATGTATGTGTGTGTGTGTGTGTGTGTATGATAGTGCGCGTGGGCGCGTGTATAACCTGTGGACAGTACCGGGAAGAAAAATACGCATTTTATAATTGCCTTAGCAGGACAATCTAATACATATTTAGTTTTAAATGCTCTCCAATTATAGGCATCAGAATGTTCAGTTATCTCTCTCCTAATTAAGTATTTTGTTGCATTTTTTAGATTTTCATACTGCAATGTACCGACCTGGTTGATATATTATTCATCTGGTTATCGCTTCATTTAAAATTATGTATCCTTATTCTTTTATGGTTTTAATTTTCTTTTCTTAGGATTTACCATAATGCAATATCGCGTTTTTGGTAAATGTCAAAGTATACGTAGATTTACTCAAAATAATCTCCCTTTCGTTCTATATTTTCCTTCCACTGTAAAACTAATTTGTTTCTTCCATTTTAAAAATATATCTTCGTTTTTTGCCGTAATAAATTGTTCAAATGCTTCGTCTGCTTCGTTCATCTAAGATAATATTTCAGTTCATATAGACATTTTCAAGTTTATAAAGAAGTTATAATCTCTGAGAGAGTTTTCGGGTGAGTAAGGTGAATGTTAGAAAATTTCAAAACTGATTTGCACGGTACACTGGGAAATGTGTGGGTTTGCATGATTCAAAATGGTGTCATCTCTGTTCAATAGTCTAGATTGTTACTTATTTTTAAAAATCTTTCACCCCAGTCAATTTGTCTGTGATTGATTTACCTTGGTGCAAAAATAAATAATAAATGGTGCCTTTGGCCAATCACCAGAGAGTAAGACTGTTCTGTTGTGGATTCAGATGTGGTTTTGGAAGGTCATCTGCATTTAAGCATTGACATATTTACTTACTTTTGTCAAAGAGTATCTATTTATCGTCACAATTAATGAATCGATACTACAAGGCTGGGTTTCATGACGGAAGACCAAGATGAAGCTACTTCTAAGAATCGATTTCTTTGATTCTATGTCCATTCATGCGAGAGATATCCATAGACTTTATTCAACTATTCAATATATTTTAAATGTCGATGGAGCGACGTCCAAATTTTTTGGAATGATTTCTGATTGTTGTTTTCCTGTTTCTGTCTAACGAATCTATTCAACTAGTTTACATGATTGCATTATTTGTTTATATTCGTTCATTTTAAGGGTTTCATGTCCGGAAGGAAATTTCTGAAGTAATCTCTTTATAATTCGGACAGTAACAATACTTTGACTAAATGTCATGCTGATGCTTACTTTGGCTTTTGTGGCACAGTGTTGTAATTGGAAAACGTTCCTATCATATGATTAGACGATATTGTATAATTCTCATGAACTGACAATAAAGTTAAAAAGTCAATACTAAGAAATCTTTATCCTAATAAATTCCGTGAGATAAAACGTATATTTCATTCATATGGAACAATCTTGATTATGACTTAAGAAAGTTCAAAGTTTGGAACAAATTTCTTCTGGTATGATCTTTGTAGAATTTCTGAGGGAATATTCTCCTTAGATTGGAAGGAATATTTCGTAAGTCGATCAATAAAAATAACTGACATAAAATGACTGTTTTCTTTAAGAATATTTTCTTTAAAAACATTTGCTGTCTAAATACACAGAATATATATATATATATATATATATATATATATATATATATATGTGTGTGTGTGTGTGTGAGTGTGTGTGTGTATGTATGTATGTATACATACAAATAAATAAATACTTTCATAAAAGAACATTATTTTTAATTTGCAACTTTTCTACATATATATATATAAAGAATACATATATATATATATATATATATATATATATATATATATATATATACATACAGAATACATATATATATATATATATATATATATATATATATATATATATAGAATACACACACACATATATATATATATATATATATATATATATATATATATATATATATATATATGAAATGGACAAAATCCGACAATTATTTTTATGTTTATACGTTCTTTTATAGTTACAAATATTTAAGTAAATGGTCTGTTTACAATAAACAGATTTAACAGCATTTGCCGTCCTGTCGGTGGACGCATATATTCTATGAAAATTTCTCGGACATTCAGATCGGTAAATGTTGTTAATACTGTTTATTATAAACAGAGCATTTAATTAAATATTTGTATCTATAAAAAGAACGTATACATACCTATATATATATATATATATATATATATATATATATATATATATATATATAGAGAGAGAGAGAGAGAGAGAGAGTGACAATAAAAGTCCCTATGCCATTATTACAATAGAATTTGAGACTAAGCAATTAAACAACATTCCACAAATTTATTAAAATAGTTCTGGTTAGTTTTAGTTAATAACCATAAAATGCTATGGTAAACAATAATTAATTAATTACCAATGATGTTCAATGTGCAAGCCACCAGCTTCTATGCCTTGCATTTTTATTATATATAGTGACTTTATTGCCACCCTGTCTGTGGATGACGATATGAGGTCCCGAAAAATAATTAATTCGGTCGAGCAATGTGGAGAGAAAAGCACGAATTTGTAAACAGTCACTATTACTGCTGATAGGTCACTGTCGTCTTTCCCCGGCTGGGCGTCGATAGCCTATGGGTTATAATCTCCGACTAATGCCAAATCGGTCGTCTTTCGATTCCGGCTTGAAGCGATTGAATGCCTAGCAATACTGATGAGCTGGGAAACAGCGATACGGACTGTCTGTGAATGATGGTGATGATATATATATATATATATATATATATATATATATATATATATATATATATATATATATATACGAATGTAGCCGTAATAGATAGTTCTCCAAGCGGCTGAGAATGGAGGATTATATGCATTGTCTACTTTACTACGTAAAATGAAAAATACTAACTGAACTGATTTTAATCGTTACAAGAAAAATTTAGAAAATTCAATACCAAGTATTGTGATCCCCAAGGAAAAAGTACAAAAGGAAATTGAAACGAACGTCATAGGCTGAAATCAAAACATCTCTGCAAGAGTTTTTGGTCTGTATATATATATATATATATATATATATATATATATATATATATATATATATATAAATGAGAGAAAGAACAGATGGAATCAAATTACACTGTTCGTTGCTTTTACATTTTAAAAGTGGTCAATACAAAAGTGGAGCAATATATTTTAATATTATTATTGTAATAAAATTGTAAATTGAGAGTGTAATAAAAAAAGGTTCAAATCGCTACATAAATGCTTACATGTTTCAATGCACTGATTTTACTATTTCAACCGATGATAAGTTACTGCTAAGAACAATCATATTATTGAAACATGAAAGCTTTTCTGTGGCGATTTCAACGTGTTTTTATTATAATCTCTTATCATAAAATAATAATAATATATATATGTATATAACAATAATTTTATTATAATACATTATATATATATATATATATATATATAATTAGTTTTTTTATAATAAAAGATTATTATAAAAACATAGCATGAATCAAATATATATAGATATAAGAATATAAGAAGAATCAATATATATATATATATATATATATATATATATATATATATATATATATATATATATATATATATTTGATTCTTCCATCATTTCTAGGAATGAGCGTCAATGTGGTTAGTTCTTAAAATCAAAAGCCAGACTACTCGCACATGTCATTTAAAAATGGTGACGGCTTGTGCAGATCCAAGCACAAGATGAATACAGACACTTGGTGCAGGTATGCTACAAGGTCCCCAAACGACCCTCTGCAGGTTTTGAATTCAGATTTATCCTTCTACTAGACAGTTTGCCACCCAATGCTATAGAACGCTGGCTTTCCTACTATTTACTCATTTGCTCATACATGTCCTAAGGGTATTAACACGTAATGAAGTCTACTGTAATACATCCCCGGCTGCCCGATTCACAAATCCATGGCGGTATCCATTACTCCACCGTATATCATAGATACAAAAAGTTTGCGTGTAGCAGAACACACACTGTCGACTTTGGGTGTTGGCTTCAATGTCCATTTTTATATTTACATACATTTTATCCTTGATATTGAGGACTTTATTCCATAAATATATGGCATACCTTAAAAATATATATATCGTCAGATCGTCAGGGAAAGCCGGCTTTCAGGAGATTTTTTTTATCCACTACTGCGGTAACCTGGTATTGAACTCTAAACTAGTCGCTAGATCTAGCCAACGCCTTTATCCACCTTGGCTTGTGTCCTCGTGGATACCTCTGTATAATTTTGGGGGAGTTATAAAAGTATTGTCTCAGCAATCATTTTTTAGCAGTACTCATATTGCAATATGAGCACTGGTAAAAATGTTGTCGAGACATTTTTAATTTAAGTGTTTCCTTCACTTTCTAAAATAATTGTGAAATAGTGAAAACATTTTGTTTCTGAAATATTTGCCATTGCCAGTTTTGTCGCTTTTGAAAAGCATGCATGTATTGTGTTTTCGTTGTCTCTAAGAAAAATACAGTTGGATCCGTTCATTGAATAGATTTGTGATTTGTTATCGATTGAATTATAGACGCGCAAGAAGATTTTATTTTTAAATTGCGAAAATAAATAATCGTTTTGGATATTGAACAAATATGAAATCAAAAAAGAAATGTACACCCAGACATTGTAGTTTTTATTGGAATCAAATAAAAAAAAATTAATTTTGTCCAATGAAAGGCAGGAGACGATTTTGAAGATAATATGGTTTTGTTGATTAAATTTGTAAAAATGAATTTCACCGGAAAATGTGAAAACAGAAAAAAAAAGACATTTTTATTTTTCAATTCACGACAAATCCTCCCAAAAGAAGAAAACAATGCACACAATTCAAACAAATTGCTTTTAACTTTCTTAAGATTAGGGGAAAAACTTGGAAGTATTTGTGGTAATTCAGTATCGCGAATAAAAAGAGCGTTGGTGTAAATTAGCTCCAAATTTTACATATAGATGATTGCATTTTCTTATTTCATAAAGATATAATTCGTCTGATACAGATAGGGAATTTTTTTTTTATTTTTATAAATTACAAATAAATACATTTTATAATTCGAAGGAGACTTTCGAATTAGTCTTGTTTTTCGGGATATAAGAAAACACTCAAAACTGACTGTTAGTTGCTTTCAATTGTACAACATCAGTCTTATATAATAAAAATCTGACATTAAATCAGCATTATACACTGGGGTATGATCCCTCTACGCGTTCGGAAAGACCAAGGTTAAAAATCGGCCTTCTACCACATCTTGCCCTGTGGGGAGGACTTGGTTAATACCGAATACAGTAAAACTCTACTTGTCAAACTCTCTGCCTTCGGGCGGAGAATAACCTCAGACGAGTTTATGCATCCGGGCAAAGTCTCTTCTGAAGAGGTAGACTGCCACCCGACCACGTGTATGGGGGGACCTACGGGGAGTGTTTGACCTCGCGTACTCGCTCGGAGTTGTCACACGTTAAAAACCGGCCTTATGGGGAAGTCAGAGGTAAATAACGAGTTTACCAACAGTCTGAGTTTGGCAAAATTCTGCTTGTCGAATTCTCTGCCTTCGGGCGGAGAGGAACTCTTACGAGGATATGTCTATGGGCAAAGTCTCGCCTGGGGTGACAGTGAGCATCCCGATACCTTGTATCCAGTGTTAAAGGGGAATTTTTCCCCGAGTGTACGCGGCCGGAATCGCCCTAAGTTAAAAAAAAACGGCCTTGTGCTACATCCTACCTTGGCAGGTTCCGCGGTATTATGTTTAAATTTTTCGTTATTAAAACTACTAATATGGTTATAATACCGATTTTTAAATCGGTATTATAAACATATTATTTGACTCTGAGTTTACCAAATTTCTGTCGAACTCTTTTCTTCCGGGCGTAGAGCACCTTGGTCAAGGGAATTTCTATCCTAGCATACGTGCTCGGAGTTTCCACACCTTAAAAACCGGTCTTTTGCTACATCCCGCCTTCTGGGGAGGAATTAGATAAATACTGTGCACACCAAAACTCTGCTTGTCGACTCCGTCTTCGAGCGGAGAGGAATTCAGACAAGACTCGGTCTACCTGCAGACTTACGTCTGGTGATGTAGACAGCCACCTGCCACCATCTATTCAGGGTGCACGGGGAATTTTTGCCCGTTCGTGCGCGCTCGGAACTGTCATACAGTAAATATCGGCCTTGTATCAAATTCTGATTTGGTCTCAAGTAAACACCGTGTATATCAAAACTTAGATTGCCAAAACTCGTCTATGTGCTTTCGGGCGGAGAGTAACTCATCCGTGGAAATGCCAAGGGGAAGGGTCTGGTCTGGAGTGGTAGAAATCCACCCGACTCCGTGTATTCTGGGTCGACCTGGAATTCTAGCCCGGGCTTACTTGCTTAGAATAGCCCCACGTTAAAAACCAGCCTTCTGCCACATTCCGCTTTGTGGGGAGATCTCGGGTAAATACTAAGTATATCAAAGCCCTGCTTTTCTCTCTCTGCAATCGGGATGAACGGAACTGTGCCTACAGGCAGAGTCTCGTCTGGGGAGAAGTAGACAGCAACGCGACCACCTGTATTCAGGGTTTACGGGGAAATCTTGCCCGAGCGTACGCCCTCGGGATGTCTCACTTTCAAAACAGGCCTTTTGCCACATCTCGATTCGTGTTGAGGTGTATATTGAAGCTCATTGGAGTCAGGCCTTGTCAAGAACTGTGTCTTCAACTATGGAAAGCCGCCTGAGAAAAACTATAATGTACCCGATCCCACAAATACGAGTACTGCGTAAATTTTGGCAATTGGCCAGCATGGAAACGCTCGGTTTCCCCACAGAAATATTGTCGTTGTGTCGTATCTCATCTCAATCGGGGAAATGGGGAAATATCGAGTATATTATAGCATACTGATAATCAATACTTATTGTCTCGAAAATATCTACATTAAACTTAGTGTGAAAAAAATTCTATTTTGCTGGCGTTATTCAACGTTTTCAATTTCTCGCTTTTCTAGAGTTCAACGATAGAACAATTATTATATTACGATTATATTACGATCTCACATATAAACATACAATACTTGGGTGCATCGAGGGCGTATAATGCTTAACGAGCTGTCTCAATTACGACTGAGTAGTGAGTTCGATCCTCACTCTGTGCCCCATACATTCGATCTTGTGCCACATCTAAGCTACGCTTGGAAAATCACTCTGAATATACAATTCTAGTGTGTAATATCTCCATCAAAAGTTAGCAATCTACATACTTAGATGATTTATTCGAGGATTGATCTGAAATTATTGTTTTTTTTTACAAGCTGCATCCTTGAAATTTTCACTGTTTTACAGTTTAACATTATCTGAAGAAATATAATTCTTAATTGAATAATTGAATAAGCCCGAAGCAAGTTCTCCTACAATAAAATTCCCCAGGAAATTTCGCTATTTATTGTTAAAAAAATGAGCTTAAAAGCGCTTAAAAATATTGCAATATAAGTCAAACGTATATTGCTGCGGAC
This sequence comes from Acanthosepion pharaonis, assembly GCA_903632075.3. Taxonomy (NCBI): domain Eukaryota; kingdom Metazoa; phylum Mollusca; class Cephalopoda; order Sepiida; family Sepiidae; genus Acanthosepion; species Acanthosepion pharaonis. The sequence goes on from CAHIKZ030000946.1 coordinate 2,851,958, forward strand.
ACTTAGAGGTATTTTAATGGTTAATAAGCTTGTCTCGCTAGATCAATTACAGCTGATAAGTGATTTCAATCCTCATTGGGCGCCGCATGTTTCCGGATTTATACATCAATATAGCTACATTAGAAAATCACCATATGTGTATTGCTGGTTTATATTTAAAGAATTAAGACCACACAAATAAAATGAAAATATGTGAAATGATTTCTCTTCATTTCAGTATAATTTAAAAGCATGAGAGCGTTATCACCTCCATTACTATTTTTTTATTAATATTATAATTTTCTACGCTTAGCCTAGATGTGGTCCAATGTCAAAAGTATGAGGTACCCAGTGAGGATCGAACTCACTATTCAGTCGTAATTGATCCAGTGACATAAGCTTGCTAACGATTACATCACGTTGGAGTGCCACTTTCATAATGTTATGTATGCTTTCTTTCGTTCGCTAAAGCCAAATAACGTCGCTGATATATATTGGAGAGTCTCATTTTAAAATGTTGGATTTGATGTAACATTTGGCTACCATTGATTCCTTTGATAAAGTCTGAAAACGAAACGCGTCGGCAAGAACGAAGACATTTTTCCAATTGTCCTTTTTAAACCAATTTGTCTTCTTTCCAGAATTATTCTCGGAAACTTAACTATATATATATATATATATATATATATATATATATAATAATTTTTTTAAAAAAAAAAATTTATAACACAAGTATGTTATAAAATCACTACAAAAATAGCCATTTTGTTTCAACACACTCTGTGTCTTATCAAGTGATGATGTTGAAAATAATTTTTTTTTTATAAAAAATAATTATATCTGCTCTACTTTGTATTGAGCACTCTTTTAAGAATAGTAATTGCTGGTTATTGGAATTCATTCCGTATATACCAATTATATACTTGTATATATATATATATATATATATATATATATATATATATATTAAACCTAAAGAGCCAGACAAACCTACCTAGTTTTCACCTACGCGGATCGTGAGGGTAAGTATATATAGGATCTACCCAAAACAGCTTTAAAAATCGGTATTCTAACCATATTAGTAGTTTTAATAACGAAAAATTTAAACATAATACCACGTTATCTACTTACATATGGAAAGTTAAACATGACTATAATAAAGACCCCATTTTGAAATGGGAAATATTAAGGAAATGCCATGAATATAAAGCAGGTAATAAAGTTTGTCCTCTATGTATTGAGGAAAAGTTTGCCATCGCTTTATTTAAGGAAACTAATAATTTGCTAAATTTAAAAACGGAATTCTTACGTAAGTGTAGACTTAGAAAACACTGGTTGCTACAATAGGTTTTTTTTTCTTCTCTTGTTTTTTTACTTATTGTTATGTTTTTCAATAAATATGTTTTAACCCCAACCCCCGTTGTTGGATTACTGTTTGGTTTCTTTTGGTATTTTCTTTAGATTTATTTATTTATTTTTTGTCACATGGTTATGTTTTTGTGTTGTAGGCTATATATTCTCTGTTCTGATAGCACCTCTTCAGCCAGTTTACCCTGATGATCAGCGTAGTTGAAACCTAGGTAAGTTTCTCTGGCTCTTTAGTTTGCTCTTTGTTTGCTCTTTGTTTTCTCTGCTTTTTTTTTCTTTTTTTTGGACCCTGAACATAGATTCTAGATGATTATTTTCCCCGAAAGTACATGTTCTTACTTCTTTCCTTTTTTTTTACACTTTTTTTTACCCTTGTGTATTGGTTTGTTCATTTACAAGCTAAAACAGCTAAGTTTTTGCCAGACGAGTATAGCTGCTTATATTTATAAGATTGTTAGTATTATATATATATATATATATATATATATATATATATATATAATTTAAATAAAATAAATTATAACTGAATTGATTTTAAGGATTCTGTACACATTATCATTTACATACATACATATATATATATATATATATATATATATATATATATATATATATATATATATATATGTATGTATATATATCTCTGGGACCGGCGTTTTCTTAATAAATGGAGTCAAGAAATTTATTAAAAAAACACCGCTTTGAATATATGAATGTAAATTATTGAAGTAAATACACATTTTTATATTGCTTTTTCCTAACATTGAGATCGTTTTGGATTAATATCCTTGGAATTTTCCCTACTACTTTGATATATATATATATATATATATATATATATATATATATATATATATATATATATATATATATAGCAGAGACATTGTTTGGTTTTAGTGAATAACTATTTTCCAAGCCATTTTTCTTTATCATACGCCCAAGAAACCTATACTGTGTCTTCCTGATTTTAATTATTAGCTTCCTTTTTTGTTTTCATTTTCTCCCAAACATCGTCTTTACTCAGTATCGTCTATAGAACAATATTTCTGTTACTTCAAGTCACTTCCTCCTCTTTGAGGACATTGTCCAGCACTCACTGCTATAAAGGAGGACTGTTTAGTAATTTTCCCATTGTTAATACATAGTTATTGGACTGCTACCTTGACTCTCCCAATGAGCCTTCGGATGTCGGTGTCTCTCTTTCCATCTTCTTTTCAAATATGTCCCAGATATTTAAATTTCTGCACTTCTTGTATTGTGGTACTTCCGTTTTACAATTCGTACTTTGGGATCATCCTTTTGCTAACAACCATGTATTCTGTCTTATTGCAGTTGACGTTTAGTCCTTTGTTCTCGCTTTCCTTCACTACCTTCAGTAGGAGATTTTCTAGATTTCTAGCTTTCTCTGTTTGTTTTCAAAACCGTGTCATCTGTATGTATTAATTAGTAGTACCGGCTCTAGAAATATTCGCTGACGAATATTCAATAAGCGGAAATCATTTTTCTGATATATAACGAAAAAATACGGAATTGCAATTAAAGAAATTAGACAAATTACGATTTTAAAATTTTGAAGCGTTATCGTAAAGGTTTTATTTTAATAAAATAAAACTTTGTAATTCAAATCAGGCAATAAAGCCACTAAGACGCAAGAGTTTATTGTATGTTAAAAATATGAGAAAAACACTATTATAGGGAGAAAACAGTAAAAGCACAAGAATTAAGACGAGATAAACATTGATATTTCATTAAATTTTCGATTATTCATGTTGTATAAGAAACTAGAACCGCGAATAGGTTGCCACAAGCAAGAAGTGTAAAAGAAGAAATTTAGCATGAATCTTGCGGTTGCATCTAGCTTCTAATCGGGTACTACTCTTAAATTCATAAAGTCTACGTACAACAGAAGAGTGTTCATTAGAAGAAAGAAAGTATTTATAGAAAACGCAGAGGGAAGTTACGTTGCGGCGTTAGGTAAGTGACTGAAGTCGAGATACCAGGTCAAGTAGAATAACATTTCAAATTCTTCTTTGGATTTTATCAAGAATCTCTAAATATATAGCAGGAGCAATAGAGCAAAGGTGGCAGTAATATTGAAAGTAAGAATGAATGGCAGACATAAATATGTAAGATTGATTCTGATGAGAAAAAATTATCTTGCACGATCCAGTGAACCTGCTTTCTTGGCAGCAGACCTAGCAATTGATTCAGTATAATATTTCCACTTCATATCAGCAGCAAACATTAGTCCGAGAAGGCGTAATGTGTGACTGCCCTGGAGGTTAGCATTAACTCTGCTTATGGAAGGTAAAAATTTTGTCACAGATGATTAAATGTGAGCAGTTGAAATAAAGGCGTTAAAATAAAATTTAAATAAATTGTAATTGATTTCAATATTTCAAATATATATAATGATCTATCTATCTATATTTCTCATCTATTTAAGCAAATATCACAGTCCGTTTGTTCATTTATCTATCTATCTATCTATCTATCTATCTATCTATCTATCTATCTATCTAGATAGATAGATAGATAGATAGATAGATAGATAGATAAATAGATAGATAGATTAGCAAAGGAAGACAAAATACGAAGATAGATATATATCATCTGATCTATCTAACTAGCTATCTATCTGTCTGATAATATATCTATATCTCTCTTCATCTCTATCTATAAAGGTTATTTCTATATTTAGTCAGTGATATATTTATATAATAACTTTAACTAAGTATCTATCTCATCTACCTATCTAGCTAATTAGCTATGTAGTTAACTTTCAGTCTGTCAAGCACATGTATGCTAGAATCCTTCTACAGAAAAAAAAAAAATTTACCGATTTAAACTAACATCATTTTTCTAGGTTGACAAATTTTATTGCTAACATGTATTCATAAAGAACACTTATACATCCGGAAATCAAGAAGTTTGTTTGCAAAAATATAAGTTGGTGTGCATTCATGTGTTTCATACATTCTGTCAGTACTAAAATACTTTTTGCTGTGTTAAATGTAAAATTGCAATAAATTACATAACCAATTTTTATATTGCACTAAAAATATGAAACCCATTATTCAACGGTATTATTTGCTCGGGTTTTATTCTAAATTGCAAATTTATGTTTTTTTCTTCTTTTTTTTTTTTGCTGCAAATTTCCTGACAAAAAGCCATTGTAATTTCATCAATATATTTTTATCGGACTTTTATCAGCTGCTAACACAGAAGCAGAAACGGAGGTTAGATATGTGACCTTTTTTTCGTTTGGATTTCCTTTCTGAAACGTAATTCCATATTGTTTTCTCTTATTCAGCTTCTAGACGTATTACCGCCTTCTTTTCATACTATTATTTTTAGTTTCGTCTTTCTTCATTTTTCTGTTATTTACTAAACTATCTATCTATCTATCTATCTATCTATCTATCTATCTATCTATCTCAGTCAGTTACTATATATTTGTTTCTGTTCTTTATCACCATCTTTTTTTTTCTCTTTCATCATTTTCTTCCACTTCGCATTGTTTACCCCATCCACTCCTTAAACTTTCATCGTCGATTGCTTTTTTTCTTTTTCTTCCCCACTTCTCATTTTCATTCATATTTCCTTCTTCTTCAACTTTAAGGCTCTTTGATTTTTTTCACCTTTGATCAATTTTCCATCTTTTCTATCACCTCCTCTCCCATTACTTATTCATTATCTTTCATTTTCTTCATTCTTTCTTCTTTTTTCCACATAACGTTGCATTCTTTCTTCTTTTCTTTCGTTTTCTTTTTTGCTTTCCCTCTTCATTTTTCGCCGATTAATTCTTACTGAAATAATTTAAATATGTATATATCCCTTTTCAGGAATTTTTTTTTTGGTTAAACATAAAAATAATATGTATTCTAATCACCATTTTGTATCTGCGATAAAATTGAGAACTGATGAATTTTATTCTTGAAAAATATCGATCAAATTGAAACTAGATACTAAATCACGGATCAAGTGACCGACTTTAGAGAACATTTTGTAAATGATGCGCGACACTTAATACAATGATTCGTTTTAGATTCAATCCTGATATTATAAACCAGACCTTGACACGATTCCCGCAATTATCACAAGGACTACAAGTTTATCAACAGCCACAGGCGGTCGTGATTACTTTAGTAATTAGAATAATTTTGATTTCTTTGTAGCTTTTATTTACTTAAATTGCAAGGAAAATGAAAGTGATTGCATTTGTTGTTTTTTTTTATGTATTGAAGCACATACATACACGCTCGGAAACACACACGCATATATCATGGAAACACACATATAATGGAAATATTAGGAACAATCTAAAGTCACGCTCCCCTCGGAAAACTCCACTGCTATTGAAAAAACAGAGATGCCAGGTTGAAATTCGTTCGTGAACATAAGCATAAGGAAAGCTTGTATTGGGAAAGAGTATTATGGACAGACGAAACCAAATCTTAGTTGTTTGGACGTAATTCTAGAAATCATGTATGGAGGAAAAACGGCGATGCCTTCAAACAAAAGAACACACTTCTAAGTGTGAAATATGGTGGTGACAGCATCAGAGATTAGGAATTTTTTTTTCGCAAAAGATACTGGTAGCATATCAGTAATAGAAGGTAGAATGAATGCCGCAGCATATCAAAATAATCTGGAAGCAAATTTAAAAAAATGGAAAATCTTTAACTTCCTTCTGATTGCTTCGTCGCAGAAGATAATGATCGTATGTACTCTGCAAAATCTACTGAAAATTATGCAAAAATCCTGAAATTGCTGGGTCAATCATTCCATTTAAACCCAATCAAAAATCTGTGGCGTTATTTGAAAATTCTTAAATCTGAAAAAGAAAAGAAAAAATCATTAGACACTGAAAATTAATTCACATTTAAAATTGGTCCAAGTTATTGGAACACACTTTTCTATTCTCTTAATAAGCCGTGTAGATCGAAAATAATTGAATTAACACTTATTTTTTTAAATTTTTCTTTTATTTTAGCTGATATGTCAATCTAAGGTTATTGCAGACCAATACACAAAAGTAGAAAGTGACGACGAGAACGCGTTATTTCGCCTCTCTTATTTAAAGGCAAATAGATCTAAAGAGAACTAGAGCATCTATCAGGAGTCTTCATTGGTGGACATTTTGGTGCCCTGCGCGTTTATGACAAGCGCAAGAACCAAACTCTATGAACTCATAGAAATAAGACATAGGAGAGCGAGATGTATGAAATAAACATCAATTGTAAGCGTGTAAGATGTAATTGCTGTTAGCAAAAGAGCCAGTTCACCCATTGGAGACGTCAGAACCAATCAAGAGCTGAAATCTACCTATCAGGGAATTATTTGAACAAACGACGAATAAATCACCAAACATGCATCTGGGGCTTACAGTCACATCACGTTGAATTAACGGTTCCCATAAGGACACCGAAGTTGAGCAATGTCAAGTCTGGTCAGTAGCTTGGCGGGTGACTCTGAATACCAGCTATTTTAATCTATGTGTAGATGGTTTAATTATTATTAGATACGAAATGTTAATTGGAGAGCAGAGTTTCAATTCCAGTCGTGTTTATTTACGCACTATACCGTTAGGAAAGGTATTAATCCATTTCTTCTCCCCTTAGCTATGGGTTAATTAATACGACTCATATGACAAAATAGTTCTTATCTCCTAATAAATTATTATAGTTTAAAACTTTGCCTGGCTTTAAATAACCTGCAAACGTTTTATAAGCTGTAGAAAACGATCAACAAAGATGCTTTCCAAAGGCTAAAGAACATTAATAAACAGTATAATTTACATAAAATCAATAGAAAATATTACTGTACTGCTATGCCACATCAATACATTTATATGTTCGTTAATGTTGGACAGTTTCAGTACAGATTAAACTGAGTATTGATGTAGACAATATGGGATTCTACAGAAGGATGCTGAGAATACAATCTACAAGACTATATGCAACAGGGAAGTTTTACGGTAAATGGGAACAAACAGGGCACCAGATCTAATAATCAGAAAGTGGCAGTTGAAATATGTGGGACACATAAGGAAAGAAGACATGGAGAATTTGCCACTTTCAAGATTTGTTGGAGGCAAGAGAAAGAAAGGGATGCATTGAGTAACGTGTAACTGGCTTGCGTAAATGGATAACAAAAAAGAAATAATGAGTAGACAGACTGAGAGAAGAAAAGGATAGGAAGATTTGGAGAGCAATGATCCCCCACTGGACGCAAGGATACAAAAAACATAATAATAATCACGTGGAATATATTACAAATGCATCGCTGTGCAGACCAAATAATCGAGGCATTCACAGACTGCGTAGTGATTAAAATATGCGTGTTAATGTTCAGAAATCTTACTAGAAACTTGGGAACTGTGACTGTTTCTTAGTTTGGAATATTATGAATGAAATAATATTATGAATGAAATAATATTATGAATGAAAATAGAAAAAAGAACAAGAATAATTACTCATACTATTTATATTCACACTATTGTCTTGTAGTTTTTATCACAACGTTTCGGCTATCGTCAGAGAGGGAAAGATGTAGTCATCAGCCCTTGTGGAATTAAGTGAAAATACTGGGCAAGGAAGTACACTGAAATAAAAAGTGAATATGCTTGGCTATGAGGAACCCATTAGTAGGCCTAGCATAGAAATAAATACAATGTGGGAGCCATAATAAATTAATAAAACCGAATGACAGTTCAATCCTCAACCGCAGTCAAAAAGATGACGGCCTGCATTAGCAGCTTAATCAGCAGCTTAGGCTTTAGTATCAAAATTTATTCCAGCAAATTGTTATACGGGACAGTGGCCTAGTGGGTAAAAGCGTTGACGTGAATTTGATGGCATACTGGTTGTAACATCAACATTTGTCGGGCAGTGTGTATTTGCATTCAGGAAGAATAACTATAGTATTAAAGAAGAACTGGACGATATCCCGAGAGATGGTCAGTGGAACGGGAACAGGTTTTCCTCTGAGGAATAAATAATTTTTTTATGTCGTTTCCTCAGATCGATTCATCATGAGAAAAGCCGAAACGTTCTAATAAAAACATCAGAGTCCGAATATAAATGGTGTAAATAATGATATCTCCTCCTTGAAATTCAGACAAAATCTACAATTATTGTGATGTCCTCCCTCTAATGAGGCTATGGTGGACTCTTCCACTTACTATAAATTTACTAGGAAAAGTAGTCAACCGATACACACTCTCAAGTCGTTTAACAGTCTTCTGTTTTATTAACTGTTCATTACATTATTTATCTGCAACCTCTTCTTTTGTCTTTCTTCACTATTTACTTGGTCACAGCAACGATATAAAAAACTGCATAAGAACTGATAAATATATTTTGACTTCTGTTCATTTCTGACTAATATCAGTACTGTAAATGACGGTATATACGTTCTTGTATGTACGCAGCTTCAAGTCTTTTTTTTTCTAAACTTCCGAAGAAAATGTTCTCAAATGTTGTCCTTCCAAATATTTTAATTGTTCGTTTAATTTCCGTTTTTAGGGAAAGCAATCTTCTGAATACCGTCTGAATAGAAAACGGCCAATCCTCGGCAGCCATGTCTGTACGTTTATCTAGTTCTCGTTCTTCAGCACAGATAATTTTTTTTTTAAATCTACATTACACGTGTGAATAGTGTGGTACAGTTCGTTCTACGAAAATTTCCGGAATTTGTCCGATCCCATTCCAATGACTACTGGTTTGGCATGGCAATACTAGAATTTTTCAGCATTTTTCAGATTTATCTAAAGTATAGGAAATTTTGAGAGACAAACATCCTTCAGAACTTTATCAATGAGGCTTTATTCGTGTATTAAGCTTTTCAAAACGTACACATATTTTGTAGTATTTTTCATATTATTTAATTAATTAGATAAATCTAAGCAACAATTTCTGTAGGTACCTCTACAACGTCGCTAAAAAAGAGCATAGCTTGATGAAAAAGTCGCCAGCATTGCTGAAAACAAAATTTTATCGTCTAAATGCTTATGTTATTATTAAGAGGAAAGACCAAAGATTTTTTTAATTATTTTTTAAAATGTTTCCTTCTTTTTAGAACATACTAAATTTTGATTAATAAAACTTTGTTTCTCTTTGTATCACAGGAACTAGTAAAATGATATAGACAATTTTTAGTAGGTTTTTTTTTTTTAGTATGACACATTAATTTGGAAAATCTTGCAAAATTAAAAATAATTGTCGAATGTTAATCAAACTTTCAGTACCTATTCAGAGATGATCGAAATTATTATAAATATTTTTTTCTTTTTATTAAAGTCATGGCAGATTTTTTTAAAATATTTATTACAACTTCCCGTAACTAATTTATGAAAACGCTAGAAATTCGTTCACATCGGGTTTAGTGATTACAATAGTCAAAAGCTCAAGACTTTGAGGAATGCAAATCATGTTTCTTTTGTTTTTTGTTTTTTTTTTAATTGGACCCCACCTACCTGAAAATAAGCTCTGAATTGTAACATACAAAAGTTAAAAAACAAAGATATTATTTAATTTCAAATGCTTTTATTTGTTTTTAGGTGTTTTTATGAATATTGAAAGCAAAAAAAAAAAAATTCGATGAAAAATGAATTTTTAATACAATTATCTGTTATTTCTTAATTATAATAGATTTTTACTTTTAAATTGTTAAAATATTATAAAATTAGTTAAAAGCTGCATCGGGTTTTCTAAGTCTCTTTATGAGATAGATCTTTTTTTTAGCGCGTTGTAAATTGTATCATTTTGACTAATCAAAAGAACCGCAGTAATTAAGAAATGTAATTTTGGGTTTATAATCGGGCTGTAATTATAAAATACGGAAGACCAACCAGAATACAATTAAGTTGCGTTATTTGAGTTTAGCATTTTTCTCCGCGGTTAAGGCCTTTACTTTTGCGAAAAACGTGTGCAGAAGTTAATTTGATGTAATAAATGTACATAAAATTATAGTATTTTATGTACACTTCTGATAAAATTTCATAAGAAAGTTACCTATAAATTAATTAGATATCTTTCTTATGAAATATGAAATTTAATCTCACTTTTGACAGTCTTATTTTAATTTCTTTATAATATATTTTCCATAAAGCATCGTAAACGTAAAGGTGAAAGCTAAGTACAAAAAATATTAGAGCGCTGAAAGTTTTCCTTAAAAATAACGAGTTAAATAAATTGTTCACTTAAATGTAAATTATTTCACTTTTCTCCTTCCATAGAACAAATTATTGTCACGGAATATTTTCCATAAAGCATCGTAAACGTAAAGGTGAAAGCTAAGTACAAAAAATATTAGAGCGCTGAAAGTTTTCCTTAAAAATAACGAGTTAAATAAATTGTTCACTTAAATGTAAATTATTTCACTTTTCTCCTTCCATAGAACAAATTATTGTCACGGAATCCGTCAATATGTCATTTATCACCTGTCAAGTGACGCGAAACTTTATTACCTGCTTTGTTTTATTTTCAAATTACATCTTTTCGGCGGAGAAGCTAACTTAAGCTTGGTTCAAAATATTTTAAATAAACATTATAATTTCTGATTTTCTGAAAATAAGTTTTTAATACATAATACTTGATATTTAAAAGAATTTCAAAGTGAGATTTCCAGTTTTTTATAAAATGGAAAAAACTGGTCAGTTTTGCTGACTCAAAAAAAAACAAGATTTTTAACGAAAATTTCGGGCGTGCTAGGAATGATTAAGAAATTAAAAAAACAAAACAAATTACTTTGATGTTTCCTCTTAATAATAACATAAACATTTAGACGATAAATTTTTGTTTTCGTCAGGTTTGGCGTCTTTTTCATCATGCTATGCTCTTTTTTAGCGATCTCTTGGAGGTACTTAATTTCTGCATCCAATATGCTATGAAGAACGAGGCAAAAATCATGAGAGAAAAATAAATCATCAGTGAAACAAACAAAAACAATTTACATTATTTACAGTGTTCGGATTATTGCCCTCGTCTTTGTTGTCATATTCACGACGTTTCGGCCGTTGTAGGCTCCGGCCTTCTTCATGATTGGGATTGACTCACGAACCCATTCTTCCATCCACCAGGTTAGCTTATTCTATTTCCTCATGGACCAATGTATAAAAGCATTGCTAATCCATTAAATTGAGCCGAGTTGCGTAGGTGAACAAATAACGTGGAGAAATGAGTTAAAAGAAAATAAGTGAAATTGAATTATCCGGAAGAGGCATGGCACGTGGAACCAGAACAGTCCACCCCGCTGAACTAAATAAGATTTATCGTTAGAAATACCAACCTCTAAACTTAAGTATGAAGCAGTGTAAAAGAAGAAAGACTCTGAATTCAAAACTATAGAAAAGATAACTAAAACAAAACACAATTTTTTCCAAGATTTCCTAGCATAACTCCGAAAATAAAGACCTGAAAGAAGATGAAATTAAAATATTAATAGCGAAAATTATTTTCTAATATCTATATACCATTAAATGTCGCTAATGAATTTAACTCAATATGAAATGTTTGAAGAGTATTGTTACTTGATTTTTGTCTAGCTGCATATGAACCTCTGGGTTAATTAATTGCGAAATCTAACTGTACAGTGCTATTCAAAAGGAATCCTAATATTTTGAACACAATCGTATGCCTTGTTTGATTACCGCCCCCTGGTGATAATCACAGGCGGCGAGATATTGAATTACCGCCCACTGACGATAATAACAGGCAGCGCGAGAATTGAAAGGATCTATCTTTTTCTTGGTGACTTTCCATAGCAAAAATCCGTATTCTTTTCGCTCGCACAAATATGGAAGTATCCAACTACCAACACTGAAACTTGCTTTGAACTTTTGCGTTTCATTTCATTTCAGAATTTTCCTTTTTCTAAAATGCATTATCAATATATTTTTTAACATTCTTGTTTTAAGTTTATTTTTCTTCGGACTCTGACGAGTCCGCCAGAATTGTTTGCTGGTGAAATATCCCGAGAACAAAAAATCTCATCAAAATATTGCACTCTACAAGAGTTTTTAACTACATATAATATACACTGTTGTTCATTTTCCTATAAAATTGTATTGTTGGGAATTTTAATATGAATAGGTTTTGTCAGTAATTTCTTTTTTATATTAATATATATGTCTGGTATTTTTACTATAAATTTTTTTTATATCATAAATTTTTATACTTACATAGTGTTTTGTTTTTGATTTTTTTAGTTGGGGGCATTCATTATTTGCCCAGAGTAAGTGCTTCCATTCTACTGAAAACCTCCAATATCCCGATCACAACCCTAGCTGCCGGATGTAGTTTATCGTCATGCCCAGCACGCTTGAAGAGTCTTGATTGCCTATGACCTGAAAGAATATGAAATTAAAATATTAATAGCAAAAATTATTTTGTAATATCTATGTACTATTAAAAGTCACTAAAACATTTAACTCAATATGAAACATCCTCGGTTCTTCAATGCAATTCATATGACAACACCTATTTTATATATATATATATATATATATATATATATATATATATATATATACACAACCAGTTTGGGTAAAATAATTTAGATGTACTATGTATACTTAATTTAGTTTTAATCCGTTTAAGTACACAAATTAATTTCTTGTTCTTGGTAAATCATCAAGTAAAATAACAAAATTTCCCTTCAAACAATTTCTATTTTCCCCAGTACTTTCAAACTCATCTTAGACAATCATCAGTGGGGTTAAAAAGAAGAAAAAAACAAATAAAACTGTGGATGTGTATACAGTAGCAACTTAAAATCAAAATATTTTTTGAACTCATGCAAGGGAGGTAATTTAGTATTTATATATAAAACATATTGCTACAAACATTTAAGAAATTTGTTGCTATATGCATAGTTGATTTTATATATTTTTGGCCGCTATCCTCTTATATAAAGAGCTTCCAGAATTTCAAGTTTTTAGGGCCTAGTATAATTTTGATGAAGTACTAATGTATTTTCAACAATCATTTGACTAAACTGTGAGTGTATACATGTGTACCTTTAAAAGTTGTGAGAATGAACCATGCTCAGGCAAGTGAAACGTAATCTGTCTCACCAAGCTAACCTGCTTGAATGAAAATATGCTGCCTAAATAGACACACACACACATATATATATATATATGTTGGAGTAACGAAAATTTTGGTAAGACATAGAAGTGTGGTCTGATAAACCAGGTAAAATCCACATACCTGAGGAAATAAATTATAACCAATGGACCCTTAAGATTTTTTGTTTTCTCTTTCAATTGAATTAACTACGAACAAAGTCACAATGTGCTAATCGTATTCCGAAATTAAAAACATCCCTACCACACCCTAAGACATACACATAATTCACACACTCAATTAAGCTGAAAAATCGAATCATCCTTGATAATGGCTCAAGGTATAGCTGAAAGCGCTTGGAAATATAAAACATTTGGACAGTTTTTACATACCCTTTGTCCAGAAAAGAAAGCTCTTGTTAGAACAGAAAAAAAATTAAGTAAAAAGCTTAACCGTAGTACCTTGTCACTCAATGTTTGATATGATATATTCAAATATATATGGTGAGATGATAAAATTGTCACCCTAGTATGTTTTCGAATTTTGCGCATGCGCTTTCTCTGTTTTTATTTTTTTTACTTTGTCGACAGCACAGTATATTAAATGACAGTTGGGCCCGGTCTATGAGAAAAAGAACAACATGATGCAATTGACGCCTACAGAAATTTCGAAACAGCATGCAACACTGCAAGGCCTTCGCGCTGGAAGCTCCAATATGAACATTTCAGTGTGCCTGTGAGTCAATCTGAGTACAATACAGAGGTTTTCGGGAAGAGCTGGATGCTTCTAATGGTGATCACAAAGGCACGGCGGCTAGGAAAACACACTCAGATGTTTCTTATAAGCAAAGAATTGGTGAGGGCGTCAGACTCAACACGGGGCCTACATTAACTGCCTTGATGAGGTAGAGCTGGGTTAAGATGTTGGCTGTTGAACAAAATTATGTCTGGCAGCAGGACTCTGCAACATAACATACTAGCAGGAGAACCCAGTCATAGCTGTCAGGCAATTTCTGCGACCACAGCACCCCTTACATCGGGCCACCTAACCCCCACAACTGCAACCGCCTTGATTATTATGTCTGCGGTGCAGTTGAGCGAGCGACCAACAAAAGACCTTGTAACACCAATGATGAACTGAAGTCAAAGTTTATGGCAGCATTCACCAACTTTAACAAGGAGACAATCCAGAAGAGTTGCAAGAGATTCCGAAGTCTTCTAGAGGCCGTGGTCGAAGCCAATGGCAATTTTATTGAATAATTTTACTTTTAGTAGTGCAGGATATGTTTGTGTAATTTTGGTAAATATACATGTTAAAATGAGTTCTGTTATTTTCATTTATGCGTAAGTTAGGCGATAATTTATCCATTGCACCCTTTTAGCAACCTTTCTTTTAAAGTCTTATTGAATATGACAGACAAGGAAAGTTTAATTAATTATGTATTAGGCATTTCAAGCAGCCTTACATTTTTCTATATGGTGGGTTTAATATAGTTCATTGTCCTAAGCGCTTTCGGCTGGCCGTTTAGACATTTTGAAGGAGTTTTGCTTTTTGTTGTTGTTAAGTTACTTTCTCTTCATGTTTTGGCTTTTGAAGATGTATTTTATTTCCGCGCTGTTTTTATTAATAGTACGTTATTTTACACATTCACACACACACACACACACACACACACACACACACACACACACACACACACACACACACACACACACACACATATATATATATATATATATATATATATATATATATATATATGATAGAAATTATTAGGAGGAATTGAGGTAATCATAATTAAGTAATTCGTCTATTCTAGAAGAAACCTCAACAGAATGCAGAAAGCTCTGGACGGCCGTTTCGTCCTATATTTGGGACTATTTTTAGTCGTCCCCCCACGAGGGTGTCATGTGGCACAAGGCCTTTTTAACGTAGGCATTTCCGAGCCATTATATTTGGGACTCATCCACTACCGAGCATTGAAAATGGGACAGTTACATTATCAGGCAAGCGTCATACCAACTGTACCACTGAGCCTCGGTGACGAAGAGATAGCAAATTAGACTTGACATAACGCCGCTCGATACCATATTCCGTTCGTACAATTGCTATGACGTTTACCTGATAACGTAACTGTTCGGGTTTCAATTCTCGGTAGTGAATGAACACTGCTGATGTGGCCGAAATATAGCACGAAAAGGCCGTCCAGTGCTTTCTACATTCCGTTGCGGTTTCTTCTAGACTTGATGACTTACTTAATTACGATATATATATATATATATATATATATATATTTAAAACAAAGAAAACATACGAAAGTCTCAGAATAGCAATATTGGGTTCTCAACAAGGTATTCATCCGCCTCAAACGTTGTATACTATTTTCAATAAAATTATATATCCGACCTCCTACATGTTGATGGGATTATTTTATTAGCTCTATGAGAATTGCCCTCTCCTCTTCCTCATCATTGGATAACCGCTGTCTACGTTGTCATAAAGATGGAAAAATCTGAAGGTAAGCATTTGATACACCTAAACATCTTTGGCACCAAGCGTTTCGATCTTTTAAAACATCTGTCAATATCCTGAATTCTTACTTTGCACAAATGTATGACTATACACTTGTATAGTCATAGATTTGTTCAAAGTATGAAATTTTAAGGCGTGTTTAACTTTTTTTATTTTTTTTCAAAGTTTTTCAGTAAAAAAAGACATTTTGAAAAATATTTTGAACAGGAGCAAATAATGGGAACAATATAATTCTTCTCTTTGAATTGCGAATATTTTATGTGACGCCATCATGTTTTATGTGACGTCATCATATTTTATATGACGTTATCATATTTTATGTGACGTCATCAAATCAAAAAAAAGAAAATACGCTAATTCTGAATAATATATTTGGAAATGAACTTTGAATTGAATGTTTCTTTGAACGGCTATATATGTATTTAAAATAAGAGTAAAACCTGTATAAGACTTGGGGTGGAGGTCACACGCGGGAGAGAGTTACGGTAAGGGTTATTTTTTATGGATAGGATTGGAAAAATAATTGTAAACTCTAGACTGAAAATTTTAAGACTGCAGTGATCAGAGAAACAATCTCTTGAAAATATTTCCACGGGGCAGTGGTTCGGGGAAAGAGGCTGTTTGAGTGGAACTTACTTCTCGCCGATAGAACACTGAGGGAATGTGGGTAGGGTTTGTTACTACTTAAGTAGCATTTTGGGTTCTAGACGTTAAGGCTAGACCTGGCGGACCAAGGAGTATAGTTCGTCCGAACATTTTCCATGGAAGTATTGATAGAGCAGTTAGAGACTCGCCACATACCAACTGTGAGAGGGAGGTTGATGGGTGGGTATCATTCTACTCAAACAAGGATTCGGAGACGCCTTTGAATTCTATCAAGACTGTAATGTGAGTATTTGCCAGTTCCCGCCCATATGTAGTAACAGTACTCCATTTTCGATCTGATCTGGCTTCAGTAGAATTAGGGGATGGCATGAGGAGACAGGTAATTATTTAGGAATGGGTCGAATATGAGTTTATATATATTTATATATATATATATATATATATATATATATATATATATATATATATATATGCACATTTCTAGACGTTTAAGGAAGAGAAAAGCTTGTCTATCGTAGTTTCATGAAATTACGATAACTGATTATTGTAGTACGATATTTTATTATATTTTCTCGACCTATGGCATTACTGTCATGGCCGTTTCCTCAATGGCGTATACAACATGGCGGATGTATGCATGATTATTTGAAAATGGTATTTCCCATTTGTGAATGTAGATGAAATTCAAAGGCAATGTATACGGGAGTTTACGCTAATATTACAATATCTATACAAGTTTTTCCCTTTCTTAAGTAAATATGTTTTGTAGAGAACTATATTATATATATATATATATATATATATATATATATATATATATATATATATATATATATATATATATATATATTATCAAACGTTTCAGGAGTTATTCACTTAAAAAAATAGAGAGTATTCACTTGGAAATCATTGAATAAATAATATATATTTTTTGTTAATGCATGTTTGTGTGATTTTTGAATTGATGTCTCCGTGTTTCAGAATTATATGCTCCGTATTTTTTATTATCGTTAATTTATGGAAAATCCAAAATGAATACATGAAATTAATTTGAAATGTTCGACGTAAATTATTCATAAAAACAAATCTGCTGATCAAAGGAATTAAATAGTGACGAGTAAAAAATTTAAATGAGGTTTTGTACCGAATTCAAATTTCCCCAGCAGTTTTCGTCGGAAAATTCTGTTAATATTGTAAAATTTAATCAAATATCTTTCGATTGTTTATGTAATTTATGAGTGACTTAATAAACAAAGACAATTTAATGTTAATTTATTTACAAAATTCAAAATACAAAAAGGATATAACATTTGCAAACTTAGGCAGTTTTAACAAATGCCGAAATTTAACTATTTTTTTTATTATTTTCACCTATTTTTCATCTTCTTTAATAACGAAATTGTTAATGGTTAACAAGACAGAATTATTGGTGTGAATGTGGATTTTAGAGCATTGTACAGGATATTGGTGAAACTATGTTGGGGGTGATGTTAGCAAATATAAAGTTAATGCATACCATGTACAAAAATTGTGCAAAGCATTTCGTAAGTTAGAGAAATGGTTCTGACAGAAGCAATAAATGTACCACCATCAAAAATAGAAAAAAATACCCTGAGGAAAATGAGAAAACCTTTTTCACAATATAAAAGTGATACTAAAACATTTCACCCCAAGCAACATAATAAAGCCACTAAGACGCAATATCGTGTGTTAGAGAATATGGGCAAATAAACTATGAAGGAGAAAGGATGACATAAGAACACGTATCAAGAAAAGAGAAGATGACGATTGGCATTGCATTTAAATTTTTGGAGATCAAATTTCACTGAGACGATAGACGCCGGAAGAGAGTTCCACGAGCGAGAAATGCGATAAAAGAAAACCTTACCATAGAATATACGGCTACCTCTAGCCATTTCTACTAGAAACTGATGTGACCTTGCTACCAATCTAGCACTGCACTTAAATACATAAAATCTAGGTACCATAGTTGAAAGTTCATCAGAACAATTACCATGAAATCATTTACAGAAAAGGTAAGGGTACAAGGAAGATATGTTACAGGGGTGGGAAAGTGACTGAAGCCCAAAGCTCAATATCATTGCAAATTCTGTGTTTTTTTATCAAATTACAAACGATTAAACCAATTATATACGAACAACATTGTGTCTACAGATTGAGAAAATGTGAAAAAAAACTCTCATTGTCGTATATTGAAACACATAACTTCAGTTGGTTGACCTTTTTTTAGCTTTTTTTTATCATTTCAGCATAAGCACGCCGACAATGTTTTCAGGGGTGTAAATAGGAGTGAAAGAGAATGAGAATACTTTAGGGGAAGGAAACGTAAACAGGAAAAAAGGGATAAAACTGTAATCCTGTTCAAAAAATGGGAGAGAGAATTGTGAAGCATGCGATTTGTAAAAATATTGTGATTTACTAAAACATTTGACTTTTGTCTAAACTAAGATCAGGACAAATATATTTAAAATGTAGAAAAAATATATATAATATATACGTAGAAGAGGATGAATCTTGTCAAATGTAATTTATATATGGAAAATATATAGATATACAAGTAATTGGAAACCAAGCTAAAGCTAAAATGTTCAATGCCCTATCGCAAGAGAAAGATAAAATCCACAGAACTTATTTTTACAAAAAGATATCTACGACCTTTAATCTACATTTGCCGAAAGGAATGAGGTAAAATAGTGGAAGTACATATTATAAACAAGGACCTTAGAGAATCTGGTAAGTCTGAAAATCTTTATACAACCGAAAACAAGCACGTCTGAAACAAGTTGGTGCGTTTAATAAGACCTAATATATCATTTGGATGTGATTACATTATTGATATTTTATATGTGAATTCTAAGAATTTTCACTTTGAGCAGAAGAAATGGTTGCTGGTTTCTAACTTTTCTCTAATATCGACCCATACCCATTATTTTAAAGTTGTTGTTTACAATTTTTCCTCGATTGAGCTCTGAGAAACTGGGAGAGAAAGTCTAAGAAAGAGCTACATATTAAAATAGATTAATTGTTAGATCTAATTGAAATGTACAAATCACAAACTGAACATAATATGATTTTACCCAGTGAGTAAAAGATCATGATTTATCTCAAATCTCAGTCGCAAGTCAGAATCCTGGAATATATAACTGAAATTGAGACAAGCACGTTAATAAAATAAAAGTAAATAATTTCAATAAGATGTAATTATAGAACAATTACTTGAAGAACCGCAATAAGAAGTTACTGTATACATTTAACTTGACTTTTGTTGCAATGTAGGTCTAGAATGAATCTCTCCTAAATAGATCAAACCAGAATTAGTTAAGAAAAAAAGTTATAAAATTTAGAAATATTTTCTTTAGGAAACTTTAAGACGACTACCAAGGGGAAGATAATCAGCTGATAGGTCTTTAGAAGGATTAAATACAGAATTGTAGATATATAAACGTACAAGAGGATTCTGGAAAGTATGCAGGGATCCAATTTTCCGAGCGTCAGAACTAGCAACTGAGTCAATATAATCGTTTAATTCATGTCAGTGTAATTAGATGATTTTTTTTTAAGGATTACGCCCCGAGCAAGGCGTGAAGCCACTAGGGTGCAGGGGGTTGCAAAAGATTTGGAGCGAGAGCAGATAGGAGAGATAGAAGAAAGGATGGGGAGAAGGATAGTGGGTAGATCAAGGTAACTAGAGATGTCGATTGACATTACATTTGAATAGTTGGAGATTATAGCTCTCAGGGAAACAGTAATTGGAAAGGGTGTTCCACAGGCGAGAGGTGCGAGATATGAAGCTATTGGAGTAAAAGAGACGGCTACATTTAAAAGTTTCTACAGTGTAAGAGTGGGAGCGGGATGCCAGCCTCATAGGGCGCTTGAATTCATAGAGTCTGAGAACCAGTGAAAGCAGCTCATCGGAGTAATTACCATGAAAGTATTTGTAGAAAAGACAGAAAGAGGCGAGGGCGCGTCTGTGAGAGAGTGACTGTAGACGAGTACGCCAGATCAGGGCCAATTATATTACATATCCGTCTCTGGATCTTGTCAAGAACTCCGAGGTAAACAGAAAGGGGATCCAGACCATATATGGCAGCAATACTCCATGCAAGGGCGAATGGCTGATTTAAATATTTGAAAAATAACGTGATAGCAAATATATTAACGAAATTAACATTATCTCGGTTTTCTTTATTTTAGTAAAGGAATGATTTAATAATTACAAAGCCGGATTTTTGAAATTGTAAAACAGCATTTGCAATACTGGTTTTTATCTCGATTAGCAGGAAATCGTAACTACCTCAGCCACGTAGTTGATTAACATATATGAACATCTAATTCACGCATTAGCTAAGTTAAACTTCTTTCAAAGTAGCAAAATTTCATTAAAATATCCTCGATATATTTTGCTTCAATGATACAAGGCCATATGTTTAATTAAGTTTTAAATTATCTGTTCAAAAGGAAAACACCTACACGATGCCATCACATAATAGTCAGTTTACTTCCATTAACCCTAATTAATCTCCTATTGCAATGGATTTTGAGTAAATGTTCATTAATTTGTGTCAGTTGTAATGAAGTCAACGTTATCTCTTATAGAAGCATAGAAAATCCTACACACACAAATCCAATTCTCTTGTCCTTCAGTATTTCCGTCTTTTCCGACTCGATCTTACCAGTGTTCCCATCATGTCTTTAGCTATAAACGACTATAAATGAGTTATGTTCTTGTTCTTATGTTCAACGTTAATTTGATGGTCTGTGATTCGAAAACGTACATTTAGTTCTAATCAAAAACTTATATATGAAAAGAAGACTGAACAAACGCTGGGAGAAATTGGCAATGAAAGACAATTACGGATTCTAATTATTTATCTATTTCATTGTTTCATTCCAATCATTTTTCCTGCTGTTTGACGAGAAACTCACTAAAGGTCTTGCCCACAAACGCCGCCAACAAATGTCCATCATATATTTAGTTCCTTCAAACCCTAAACAATTGATTAGGCATCTATTGTTCCTTTTATTATCTCACTTTCTTCTTTTTCATTTTCTCGAATTTATTCTTCTTAGCGATTTTCTCCTCATTGTGAACCACACAAGCATTTAAATTTAGAAAATGATTGGTTTCCCAAACTTTTTACACTTTTGCTACGTTAAGTTAAATCTAAACATAATTATACTATATCTATGTTTGCTTACTCTCAATTGAGTTCAAAACTAGAGTTTCGAACTCAACTGAAATCCAGCATCCAGGAGTGTTGGTTTTCATCGCCAAAATCCAATATTTGAAAATATGACGTAATTAAAGAATGAGATAATTTTAAAACAAGATAACTTAATTTCATGCAGACTCTTTAACCTGATGCAACAGATAATATGTTAATCGTGTCGTCAAGTGTGAATCGTCTTGAGAGAATTATCAGTAGGTAGTATTCTTGATGACAGTAAATTGACAATTGTCGCATGTAATCCATTAGCGAGGAGAATATATTAATTCATGCGAGGACATAGTATTTCGCCCCTTATTTATATGGCATGTTTTACCTTGTGAAGAATAATGGAGTTGTTTCACATGTCCTTCGACACGGTGTTATTTTATTTTTTGAAACAACAACTCTAGGTAACCGTTCGTTAATTCATCAGTTAATTAAAGAAATATTATTCTCACCTTTCATAGGCCTTATTGCATCGTTCTAGAGTGTTCCTAATGTAATATATATATATATATATATATATATATATATATATATATATATATATATATATATATATATATATATATATATATACAGTTGTATGGATATAAGTCTGTGACGCTGGGTTTCACGCTTTTGCTATCGTCATACAAAGTCGTTTTTGTAATGATCACAAACGTGTGAAAACCAGGGTCACAAACTGATATGCATACAACTGAATATGTTAGCTCTGTCCTTGATATTGAGCACTTTCCAAAATCCGGAACGCCACAACTTATACCAAAGTTAATTCAAAAGACTAATGTATGTATAACATTAACAACCAATAAAAAGCAAACAACATAAACGAAAAAATACCATGATATATTTCTTCTTATCTCATTCTCTGATGGAACATTAATGAAAATCAAACAGCTTACATTGATAAAGTACTTTTGTCTGGCGTACAACACTGCAAATTTTGATAGATTCGTCTCAAACGAAGCTGGTGAAAACGATCTTAATGTGTTTTTGATAGGTGGTTCAAGTTTCAGAGGAATATAAAAGGTGGTTACAACATCTGTTTCGTAGATGCCAATCGTTATGCTGGAGGAGACATTACGATCCGGGCATTCAAGTTTTGTGAATGTTTGGCTTTCTCGTTCAGTGCGGTAATACACTTCCGTAGCCAGTGAGGGAATCCTAGATAGACAGGGTACTGCCTAAATATGCCAAAGTGCCAACTGCCTCCAGCCTGCATAGGTGTCTATATGTGTACTCATGTATGCGTGTATATATATATATATATATATATATATAAGCATGTATGTATGTATTTGTGTGTATGTGTGAGATTATGTGTGTATATATTGGCTCATATAGGGTCCGGTGTGTTTGCTCCTGCTGCTGTTCGGTTTGCGGCTCAGTTAAGCAAGTCATTCAAGAGACGTCGAACTCCATGAAAATAAAACAGGTTTGCCTTATCATTTCAGTCAGTTTGGTTTATATATATATATATATATATATATATATATATATATATATATTGTTTCGAAGATGCTTATCAAAGATCCTAAGATTATGTGTTCCTGCCAGAAACTTTTGCTTTTATCAACTTCACAAAAAATCATTTCATCTTCTTTTTGTCAACGCTGTACACTGCCTTAAACTATTTCTCCTCAAAAGAGTGTTTGCATTCCGAAATCGCAGATTTCCGACTTCTTTCACCAAGTATTAGAGCTAAAATACTTCTCTGTTACATCTTGTTAGCAAATAGTAAGGCGTTATAGGCGTTATAATGAATGACCCTCTCTCTCTCTCTCTCTCTCTCTCTCTCTTTCTATATATATATATATATATATATATATATATATATATATATATATATATATATATATATATAGTTAAGTAATGAAAACTTAATAATCCGTATGGGTAGTCCAGAGAAGGATGAAATCCTGAGAACACAATGTACATTCAGAGCTAATAATTTAAAGAAAACAGACAACTTTATGGCCCCATTGTAATAATTTATTTCACCAGAGACCTTTTAAAGGAGGCTGGATCCTCAGACATCACTTCCAATAAGTTGAAAGGAAAATTGAAATATATATATATATATATATATATATATATATATATATATATATATAGAGAGAGAGAGAGAGAGATTGTCTGATATATATATATATATATATATATATATATATATATATATATATATATATATATATATATATATATATATATATATATATATATATATATATATATATATATACAGATAAATAGATTACTTATAGCTTCAAACACCCCACTTGCAATATCATATGGATTTCTTTAAGAACCATGTTTATTTAGTCATACATATTACATACCTTAAACACGCACACATACGTGTGTCCGTATATGTGTGTGCGTGCATGTGTGTGTGTGTATTAATGAATGGATCATTGAACGAATGGAACTCTGGATATTCGCTTTTCTAAATTCCATATGAAAACTCATTTAAAAAAAAATATTTTCAACGAGCGGACATGAACAACACGTGAGTTTTTTTGGGGTTTTTTTATAAACAAAATATGATGAGAACTTCAAATATAAATATTCATATAACAATAGAATTAAATGGAGGCTGATCTAGTTTTATGATAAGACGAAATCTCGTGGGGTGTGGCGGACGTTCACGAAGGGAGATGCATAAACTCACGTTAATGTGGGGGCACAATCGAAATAAAAGCTTTTCTTTCGGTTGGGTGCAAAGAAACGCTATGAAAGAAGCGCCAAAATAGAAAGTATATAAGTGTGGGTAAATAAGGAATGAAATAAAATAAGACAAAACCGATTCCTTGCAAGCTTTTTTTTTAATAATAATAACAAAGGAGTCATATCTTTTCAGAATATTCTGAATGTATTAGTAGCGTAATAAAAACGCTATATAATCCATTGTTAATATAAGATCCTGGGAAAAAGGTTGAAAAATAAATCGGAAAGAGTTTTCATTCTTGATATTAAAAAAGAAAAAGCGAACATATTATGAATGACCCAAAGAGGGAGTTGTGATAGCATAGATATAGAATATATTAGATCAGCAATTTTCTTCATGTCGGCACGATACACATTTACTTCTAGTTTGGAATTTTCCTCTTAAAGCAAGAAAATAGGAAAATCTTATTTCGCTTTTCATTGTTCTCGATATAGGGATATTTATGACGAAAAAAATGCACGGCTTCTCGATTAGAAAAGTTAGAAAACATACCTATTCCATAAATCCTTTTTTTTTATTCTCTAAATATTTACAAACTTAAGAACGCTTCCTGTACGTAATGATCCCTTTCCCTAAGAAGTAGGTAAAACTCTTATCCAAGTCTTCATGATGATATAAGCCTACTCAAAAACCTCTTGCTCATTTCAATATAATATATATTTCCTTTTGATTATCAGACATACAATTCAACGTATAGGATGTTTTTAAAGGAGGTTTTGATATCTATGTCGTGGTTTTTACGGAATCACTTAATATGTCCAATTCTTGAGTGCAGAAAGAGCATAGGGAGCCAACGAAGAATTTGTATACATTGTCAAAATTTGAAAGTTTATCTTGCTTTCTATACTGATAATGTAATCGTTATCGGCGACTGGGAGCGAATCGGTCCTGTCTCGTTTAATTCCTGTTTGATTACGTTCATTCACTTTGCGTTAATTTTCTTGCAAAAAAAAAAATCACGTATGGGTTAAACAGACATTATTCTCTTACCTTGAGATAGCAACAAATGTAGGAGAAGGAAAACTTTGAATTCAAAATCAGCCTGGATTCCATTGAGCTACGTCCTGGTCTGTATTTTAGCTTAGACACATCCTTACTGCTATATATGCACTAAAAGCTGGTACCCTGCAATCCGTTTAGCTTCCTGGCAACGTGATCGTGATACCTCGACGATAAAAAAAAAAAAGATCTGTATTGTCACAATCTGAACTGTCATCTGGACTTTAGTCATACTCTTACAGACGTAGCCTGAATTCCCACTGTCATTTCTATAAACATTTTCCTGAAAATTGTTATGGGTCTGCCCCATGGTAACTCGACCGTGTGTATTTGAGGATATTACCAGATTGGTAGCTGGAAAAACTCGACACATCAATTTGTCTACTATCTTACGTTGAAATTCTGTATGATTTATTATATGAGAAAATTGATTTCCGCTGATTGAACTTTTGTTTTTCTAGAACCGACTCTAGTTAATTAAAATTAAGTACACTGTAACGATTGCATTGTTGACACTTGGTATACTAACAGAGAATCGACACCAGGCAAAATTAAGTTTTCCAAATGGTAGAATTTGAAACAAGATATGTTAATGCGTGGAAGACCATATTTGGACATAATGGATTAACTGTCCATTGATGTTTACTGCATTTATCTAACCCTGATCCAAGACTTTTAATGAAATTGTGTGTGTCGTATGGCGTTGCACCAGAACTAGGAAACATGAGTCATACTCATAAGTTCTAAGCCAGATTGTGGTCTTTGACCTGCTGTGAAGTTTGTCCAATTTCCTCGACATGTCTGTGTTGAAAGCTGGTTGAAAAATGGCGATGTATTAATTCACAGTGTGTTTTGAAAAAGAGCCTATCCTTTCCCAGGTCAAACCACCGGTGATATCCACCCAACTGAAAGTCTCACCTTATCATGGACCCTTTCTTTTGTTGAGAACCTTATGTCTAGGAAGTCTTTTTCTCCAGCGATTACCAAGCCATCATCACACTGATTTCAAACCCAACATTGAAGTACAGTATACCCACTGTGCTAGATACAAACATGTTTATCCATACTAATCTAGCCAAAATCTTCATGAAAGAAATAGGGTAGTGGAACGTATTTTGTCGTCGATGATACATGTACCTCCAAAATCCAGAACATAGCAGTTCATGTCTCATGATCTAGTGCAGGTGGCTCTATTGGGGGAAAGAGGGTCTTTTAAAATTCACTACGGCCAAAACCAAACTCGTAACGATCCACCAAGAAGATCGTTCATTTATACCAATCAGATGGATGGGACTTTGCTCAAGGACGTTCCTTGCCTTGAACGTGAACTCATAAAGATGATCTCTTCAGAAAGATGCCGGAAAAATGGTCAGTTCAGTGTAACACTTAATAAGTATTTAACTCCCACCAGCTACACACTTTCTCTCTCTCTCTCTCTCTCTCTCTCTACAGGAGCTAGATCAATCTGAATATGGAGCATTGTTGCCATATCTGGGCTCGAGCAATCCAGTCTACACTTGTCTGTCTTGCTACTGTTCAAAGTCCTCTAGCGTGTAGATGATAAATTATTTTACTCTAGAGAGTAAATTCCTATCACAAAAAAAAAAAAAACATCATGAACTCTCGTTACTCTATCGCTAGTCCCGTGGCATGTGTTTTGATGAGCTACAATTCTCAGTCCAACCAGGCCTGGAACACACCATGTCACGCACACAAGGACGAATAAATCCCACTCCCGCCGTATTTCATTAGTAAGTGCTGCTTTGTCGAATAGACACCGGGCAAGATGTTTCACATATCAATACAATATTCACCTCTTCAAGTCAAGGTTTAGAAGTGAATTTAACGTGGTTACATGAACTTCACCTATCGCCCTAATATACGCTCATACCACATAGTAACACCCTAACTTGAGTGGCGCTTGGCCCTTATCTTGGACGAACATTGGTATTAAAAACGTGATTGTTCTTGCCTTTTGTAACAATGTTTAATTAAAACATATAAAACGGGGAAAGCATTTTAAAGATGCACCCTGGCTCTCTCTCGTTCTCTCTCTCTCTCTCTCTCTCTCTCTATATATATATATATATATATATATATATATATATATATATATATATATATATATATATATATATCGGCCAGTATATGCATGCGTGCGTGATATTATTTTTGGTTGAAGACCAACGAATTATATTTGAGTTTTGTTTATATATATTTAGTCCGATTAGGACAATTTTTCTAGTTACCAGGGAAAATGTCAACTATTATTCCAATGTCTTCCGAGCGTATTTAGGCTTCATAATTATAAAAGAGGTGTGCATGCTGTATATATTTTCGTTTCACATTTTGGATAGGTGTTCAGATTTGAATGTCATGAATCCACACATCTGTTAGTGTTATTTAAAGCTTTTCAAGATTTCCCGTGTCGTCTCAGTTTTTGTATTATTTTCTATATTTTTCCGAAATTATATGAAATTTTGTTGATGTTGTGTGTCTTGATTTTTAATATTAAGGCTTTTATTG
>CAHIKZ030000946.1:2885000-2995000 GCA_903632075.3 Acanthosepion pharaonis
ATAAAATGATTACATTATTTTGTACAATGTAGAGAAGTCTGGCGTTCAACTTTCACAGGAAGATAAGGGAATGGATTAAAGGGATAATCTAGCATAATATTCACTAGATATATACTCGGTCATCTTACGATAAAGCATTTTCTAATTGATAATTAAATGTTTCATTAAGAAACCGGTTAAAAAAGAGAATCATAAATTCAAAACTTCTTTGGTAAATTAATATATACCCCTTAAATAATGACTATCCATATAAGATATTATTAATACACACAAATCAATATAAGATGTTAATACTAACTAAGCATCTATACATCCATATAATATGTTAATAAAAATAAGCTTTTACTTAGAGTATGGTTAAATTTCGAATTTTATAATACAGTAATAATTGTTAGATGTACTGCGATGGACTTTATATGTTTTACTTTTGTTAGATAAATCTTTGAACCGTTGTCTCTAAGAAATGATTAAAGATATCAAACTGGAATACTCCGAAGTTTTTATTACATAACGGGACTCTATGGATTTAGTTCTAAATTGAAATGATGACTATCTTGCTGTTGTGATGACCTTATTCAGTTTTCCTATCTACTGGTCAATCTTGCTTAAAATTATTCACCATTCTCTTGAAGGATATTCAATGTAGTTTGAAGATGGAAGCCAGGATATGAATGCTCGTATTATTACTGAAGGCCTGAATATGTTCTTCTCGCCATTGCCCAGCTGAAAAAATAGTGGAGCTGAAACAAAGCGATTATAATCTGTTCGTTTTCTAACTGAATAACCCAAAGGATGTTTCAGTGATTCTTACGACAAATAACGTCAAGATGGCTAAACATCTTATCTGAAAACCTGGAAAAGAGAAACGAGTTTGTGGGATGGATAATTATTGAATGCTATTACACGACCTTGACAAATTTGATGTTATATATATATATATATATATATATATATATATATATATATATATATGTATATATATTTGGTTGGATAGATGTGAGTTTGTGACCCTGGGTTTCACGCTTTAGCGATCGTCAGACAAACTGATTAATGTTTTAAAAAATTTGGGTTTATGTAGATTGCGTGTATTGGTGTTATTGTGGAAGTGGTGGGGGAAATTTCGTCGTTTTGTCATTCATCGTACTAACGCAAACATCGATGTATGCAGACACATATACATACTTGGTCGTCCGTCGGAACTCATACATATATATAAACATATGTAGACAGTTTCGGCTATGACACATGTATGTATACGGGTGGTGTTATGTCTATACATACGCATTTGAAATTTAAACATTGGAAGTGTGGCGGAAATGTCTCGTTAATGTCTCGTGAATGTATCCATGTCATATTATGAATTTTTTTTTTTTTTCCGTTGAAAAATATTTCCTCGCATGTATGTATATACGTGGGGTGGGGTTTGTGTAAAATTATGATAGGTAAAAATTATTATAATTATTTATATTTATTTTAAAATTTTTGAAAAAAATGGGGGTTTATTTGTTATATTTAAAGCTGGTTATTTGTTTTTTTTTTGTTTTTGTTTTTTTGGTGACTGTGTATATGTAACAGGTAAAAATTTGTAATCCTTATTGTTTAATTTATATGGTGATGTTTAATTTAATAACAGATTTATATGATATGATGTGATAGTAATGTTTCAAAGGATTGGAGACAATGCTATTTAGGCTTTAGCTAATAGTTATTGTAAATAGGAAGAAATTGCAAATTGGTAGAAATGATTAGTAACGGTGGTGGGAGAATGATAAAACCATGAATGTAGTTATAGTGGTGGTAGCTTGAACTAAAAAGTGGTTGTTGGTGTTTTATTTTATTTTTGTTTTATTTTGTTATATGTATTAATTTATTTTGGCATAAATCCTGATAATAGGTATTCTATGTAAAATTATGGTAGTTGAAGATTGCTATAATTTTTAATTTTTAATTACAAAATTATTTTTATTATATTAAAGCTGCCTAGTAATAGGTGTTTGTTCTCATGGTTACATATGGAAATTATACCTGATCATGTTGTTTTAAAGTATTAAATATGCTGGGGGAGTAATAAAGATTGTAGTGGCGCGCATATAATATATAAATAATTATACATATATATATTTATTTATATTTATATACATTTTTTCATATATATATATATATATATATATATATATATATATATATATATATATATATATATATATATATATATATATATATATACCATCTTCCCTTCAATTATGTGTTAAAATTAGATCAGAGTTAGTTGGCACACAGTCTAGAAGAATATTCAGGAAGGACAACTCTGAAATATATAACGGTTTTGGCATGTGGCTATTAATTTTATTTCATAATTCTCTACTTGCCACTATAAACAGACCATCAAAAAGAACCAAGTCGAGTATTGAGACTGCTGCACTGTACTGCATATCGGGGCGTATGAGATGAGTGAGTATATTTTAAAATAGGCATGAAATCATATTTTGGGAAATAGATATAAGAATGTCATTTCTTTTATTTTAAGTTTAATAAAAACATAATTATTAAAAAACATTGTAAATATTTAATTTAGTAGAAGAGAAGGAAGCCTTCTTTTGAAGATTAAGGTTTCTCATTAAATCCCCTACGTATTTACAGCTGGAGGTTGGACACAACAGAGAGCAGTTTGATAATAGCGTTAGTAGTCTACTTTGCTGTATATGTAGATTTGGCACTTCGCCATGAATTTTCGCCTGAATCCCTAGAGGATTTTAGAGCAGTTATGAAGGAAACTGCTGAAGTCGTCTTCGACTGTTTCAAGGAACGGAAGGATTCATGAGAGAATCGGATGCGTGTTTTGAGCAAAGCTTTAGATGAATTAAAATAATAACCGCCAGCTTTGTTTTTTTTAAAAAAAGAAAGAAAAACCTTACCTGGTTTTAACTCCAGTCGATTTCAAAATGTTGTCTAGCGGGACATCCTATCAAGATATTGATAGTACATAGATTTTTTTTTTTTTTTTAGAAAAAAAAAACAGTTTTATCGTAAAATACCCTTTAACTTAAAGAAAGAAGAATATCGAAAACAAAGAACATATGGACATGTCAATGGATTTAGACGAATCAAGGGAAAAAATGAAAAATAATAGAAAAATGAATATTGGATTGATTTATAAAGGTAGAAAGATTGAGAAAACAAAATTAGAATAATGAGGATTATACGAAGTAAAATTACAATAATAACCAAAATATATTGAAAATTATATTCGATTATGGATGAAAGACTATGTAGTCGCACAAGACATGACTGCAAGACACATTTTTAAAGATTTCAGGTTGTTTTAACGAAAGAGAAAGAACTGCAAAAAGGAGAGGAAGAAGAAAAGGAAAGTTATGATGAGAATTAACAAATTACATTGGAGAAAATAACTTAGGATTAAGTTTAAACAGGCAAATAAGATGGCGTGGAGCAACTGGAAAGAGAAAAAAGAAACGTGAGAATAAAAACAAGAATATAACGAGCGAAAGAGAATATGAAGGATGATATAAAAAAACGAAGCTGGACAAGAATGAAACAAAAGGAAGAGGAAGAGGATGAAGAAGACGAAAAGGAGGACAACTAAGAAGAAAAAGAAAACAACTAAAAATAAAGACAATAGAGAAGAAGAAAAAACAACTCACCATGAAATAAATAATAATAATAATAATAATAATAATAATAATACGAAAAAAACAACTAACAAGAAATTTAAACATGAAAAACACAGCAATAAAAGATAAATGAGAAGTCAAACACAGCCATTTGAGATAGAGAGAAGATGAAGAAATAGCTGAAGAAAGAGACGAAGGAAATGAAAAAGAATAGCTGAAAGAATAAAATAAAGAATGAGAAAAGATGTTAGTGTATATGGTGGAATAACTAAGTATTATTGACAGTCATTTTTGAAGAATCTGTCCAGAAAATAATAATAATAATAATAATAATAATGATAATGATGATGATGATGATGATAAAAAGAAGAAGAAGAAGAAGAAGAAGAAGAAGAAGAAGAAGAAGAAGAAGAAGAAGAAGGAGAAAAAGAGACAGGAGGAATTTGTTGACATCGAAATAATAGCGTATTAAAAGACAAAAATCAGTGAAAAAAAGCAGCAAATATTGGCGGTAAAGTGAATAATAATAAAAAAAAGCGATGAAAGAACAAAGACTGCGAATTGGAGAATGAAAGACATCTTTGCGGATCAGATCCGCAAAATATAAACGAAAGAAATCTATAAATCTTATTCTCGATGGACTTTTGTGTGTCAATTATTTCGAAATCAAATTGTACAAAAAATAGCAATACCGACAGAGACCCAGTCTTAGAAATATTTTATGAACAAGTTTATAAAACAAAAAAAAAATAACAAAAAATATAAAA
Source organism: Acanthosepion pharaonis (assembly GCA_903632075.3). Taxonomy (NCBI): domain Eukaryota; kingdom Metazoa; phylum Mollusca; class Cephalopoda; order Sepiida; family Sepiidae; genus Acanthosepion; species Acanthosepion pharaonis. Next base: position 2,889,400 of record CAHIKZ030000946.1, read on the forward strand.
ATCTATAAAGAGAAAGAAAAAAAATATTGATGCTTACAAATGATTCGCCAGGTATATCAAATGCAAACCGAAAATATGTAATAAGTAAAACAAAAAAAAAAAAAACATTGGTGAGAGAGGAAGTTTTATTTGGAAAGCGAGAAACAAATTCTGATGACAGGTTCCGATAATTTCCGGATTTTTTTTTATTTTTCACTGCTCGGTCGTCTTGTTTTCTCTTCTAGTTTGTTTGTTTATCTGAAGGAAGTGGAGAACTTGTCATTACATCCCAATTATGAGATAAAAAAAAATATATGTCATTCTGAAAAGAGGAAACGAAAAAAAAAGAACAAAACATGAAATGTATATAAAGGCACAATAAAGAATAAAGTCCCCGTGATAAATAAAAATTTTAAAAAAAGAAATGATAAGGCTATCAAACATGTAAAATAGGGAAATATACGGACATATTTGAAAGAAAATATAAAAATAAATAAAACAGATTTTCCGGAAATCAGAAAAACGCATTAACTGCAAAATTCGAAATAATAGGGAAAAATATCAAATATTAAATACGGGCATAAAACAAAGTTATGTAAAAATAAAATATTAAATGCAAGAAAAATATATCAAACAAAAAAATGATGAAAAATATAAAAGAAAAAAAATTATTATAATAAAACTTATCCATGTTGAACCAATATGGAGAAACTGGACTTCTGTATTTTGTAATATTTGTTTTTGTAATATTTGTTTTTGTATTGGATACTCGGCGATGTTTTTTAAAATCCAAGAAGGTTGGTTGTAATAAGAGATATTATTCAGGTAGTATCTTTGTCAGTTTTTCTCTCAAATAAATTATTATACAACATACAATTCCGAATGAAACAAAAGAAAGAAAAAATATTTAAATATTTTAATACAAATATTTATGAAAATATACGGAGGAAATCTGCTCCAAAGAGCACACTCACGCATGCACAGATACACACAAATATATGTGTGTGTTTGTGTGTTTATATATATATATATATATATATATATATATATCAGAGAGTAAGAGAGAGAGTCCGCCCAAAAATGTATGCACACTTCAGAAAATGTAAAACAAGTATAGATACATAAATACTACTTTTATTCAGAAAACACGTGAATAATACAAGTGACTTTGGACTCTACAATCACAAAATGGTGGCTTTTAGCTTCAAGACAATTATTAGTATAGCGGACTTCTGCTAGCGCAACGTTGGACAAAATGTCCAGTGGAATTACTGAAAAAGCATGTTTAATTTTTTGTCTAAGGGCCGCCGATGAAGTCAATTTGTTGCGATACACTCTACCTTTGTGTTCCCCAATAAGTAAAAGTCTAAAAATGGCAAAAAGACAAGTCTTCTCTTTCGAGAAATGCGTTTGCATTTTTTGCTGAACACATACTCTTTCTCTCCCTCTCTCTCTCTTACTCTCTCTCTCTCTATTTACACACACGCACACACACACATCTATATATATATATATATATATATATATATATATATAACATTACTTTACACAATATTTTTATGGTATATATTTCTGCAGGTATGCAGAAAATAGAAAAGAGCACGTAGAGTGCATAATCCGGAGTTTCTTTAGTATTTTTGTTTTTATTTTTAAGAAGACAGTGCTCCATATATAAGTAGAGCTTTACTATAATAATATTCTTTTGTTTAAAAATGTGATTCCTTCGCTACATAAGAGTTCTCATGTTTCAAAAACGAAAGTCGATTTTCGGCTCTCGTCTTTGAAACATGAGAACTCTTATGTAGCGAAGGAATCATATTTTTAAACAAAAAAATATCATTATTATATATATATATATATAAATATATAAAATTTCCAAGCTCTAATATTCCATGGTTATAATTTATTACTTGTAACTACACTAGTATCCTTGCACCATGTGTCATGGTAGGCTAACAAATACCTCTGTATGGTAGCTACGGATGTAAATATTTCTAGTTGAGATAATCCACATTATAATGTTGTACTAAAGTTATTAATGTAATAAAATTACTTTTCATTTTTGATTTTATATTAAAATGGAATATTCAAAAAACGGTTAGGCACCAATTTTCAAAATTTCCGTTGAGCAACACGCACAAGTAAGCGCTAACGGAAACATATGTTTCGTTCTTAATTTGTCGAACTACTGGTGAGTTCACAGAAATCATTAGTTCGCATATTAATGTTAAATAACATCATGTAGCATAACATGCTAACTTTGTTTTTAAGTAACGTAACTTATACGGTAATCTCTTTTTTGTTTTTAAGCAACAAAACGTTGATGATGCTATGATATCTTTATTTTTCATTACAGATTACAAAATGGAAGTCACCTAAATACATAATTAAATTTTTTCAAACCTTGTCTACAAAGAGCTCATCATAAACTTCGTCATTTAGTTTTTTGATATGGGTCGATAATTTCTTTAAAAAAAAAATCCCTAATCGATAAAGCAAATCAAAAATCTTTAAATTCAACTTTTTTCTCCGATTTCGTTCAAACTCGGTATGTAGGTTATTTACATCAGAATGAGCTCAACGATGACTCATTTTTATTTCTTCGCCAATGCGTTTAACGAAAAACGGCGATAAACGAAAAATCGATTTCAACACAAATTATAAACTAAAAACTCACTCAATTTTCAAGCGATCTAATACATATTTCACTCAATTGTAGACAATATAAGTTGATTTCTTAACGGTCATTTAACTTGTTAATTGATTCCATCCATATATTGAAAACACGCGTAAATATTGAAACATTGCTATTTTTACAGTTTTTTTCTTTATTTTTCGTTGATCTTTCAAACAATTTTCATCAAACTTAACAATTGCTTTATAAATATATCCTCTTTTACATCACTGGTAGCACAGTGACAAATTGAATTTCAAAAACTCCAAAATAATTGTGGAATTGAGTGTGGCTCCATGTTGCCTGTTTGACGCATTCATGTCCTCCGCTAACTTCGATTGAACAAATACAGACTACTTCTGTTATATAAGTAACTGCATTAATTCAAAATGTTTATTAATGAACGTATTTAAAGTAATTGAACATAGATGATGCTGTTTTTACTCCATTTTAATTGAACGCTTTTTCTGAGCGGTCAGCTGGTTATGGCTGCTAACACATATATATATATATATATATATATATATATATATATATATATATATATATTATAATTTTATCATATACAATAAACTCCGAACAGGTGTACAAATCGACCTAAAGATTTTTAGCTCCAAATTCTGAGTTAGGTCTATACCTACCGTATAGGTCGACTCTAACACATACGGTAAGATACGGATACCAGTGGTCCGAAACATAAGCCTGTGCCAACACTACATGAGGTCAGATCATGCAGCTGTATATTGAGACAGTGAACCTAATAGATTTCAATATGAATTGTATATTAAACAACCTGAAAATCACACCGGTAGGTACCGTGTATATTGTATCAGTATAACTTACCGAACCTTTAAATTTCGGCAGGTCAACAGACAAAAACAATAGTCAACATCAACTCATATTAAATATTAATACCGTAGATTCCACCAGATAGTACTGCTATATTATCATTTTATATGAATTTGTTTGTTAATATGCCAAATATGTTCACCAAACAGAACTTTTAGTCGGATACGATTGTGTCAGCCTGCAGAAGGTATGTTAAGTCGTGTACATTGTTAGTAGTGATATGCTATTTGTTTACAACTCGGTAAAGGTTTCTATTTTATGTCTGCTATATAAGTCGACCCCTAATTTTGGAATGGTTTTTTAGTCTTGAAAACTCGATTTCTACGCCGCAATTTACGGTGTGTGTGTATGTGTGTGTGTGAAGAAAAGGAAGTAAAAAAAGATAAGGGTATCCTGTGGATACCAGATGGTCGCTCATGAAAAGCAGGTGCCTGTTTACGATTAATGCACTAATTTGATCAATAGGGAATTGTTGTAGAGGCGTATGGCCGTGCATCGCTTCTCTGTGTCGCTTTCGCAAAGTTATCGAACATATTAGCCTTCCTCTCTCTACTTTTCCGCCCAACAATTTATCTTCCTCAGAATAGATACAACATTCGGCTCCAAAATTTCAAGGTGATAATTTTTGCACCTTCTGATAAACTTTCTAATCAATGTCAGAACTATTTTGTACGTATTAATTGGCAAATGTGTTAATCAGATTTGCTGTGCGTTTTAAGATCATCTAAAGGTGTTTTTCGGGTTAGGTTCAAACTATAGTCTATCGGAAAAATAATCTGTTCAGACAAAAAAAAAACGTGTGCTTCTAAGACATAAATTAAAAGTTGTTTTCCTTTGCCCAACTTTGATGAGTATCTGTCCTGGGAGTATCAGATTTTCGAAGCACTCTTCATCATGTGACCCTAGAAATTTCAACTGGCTCTTCTTTACTTTAAGTATAAATTTCCTTTTTATTTCCATTTTCTCTAAAGTTTCGTCATTGCTCACATCAATCATGTGAGCAACGCCGAGTGTCTAAAATATTCTTAATATTATTTACGGTATGTTTAGATAAAAAAACAATCATATTATTTTAAAGATGATGTTCCTCAAATGATATTCTGCTATTTATTTTATAAAATTTCTAAACTTGACTTATATAATTAAAGAATATTTTAGAGAAATATGCATTTTTTTTCTAATCAATATCTAAAAATTATTGGTATATCAAAATAATTATTAACTACGCCTGAAAATTAGATCGATATAAGGTGCTCATTTATTTTGACACTATGTCATACGAAGCAAATTTAGTAAATGTTTCTTTTATACAAATTCATAATTTCTGGGTTTAAGTGTTATCATTATTTACGTTATTCATATTCGGTCTATTGTCCTCATTACAGTTGTTTTTAACAAGACGTTTCGGCTGTTGTACACTTCGGCCTTACTCACGTGTATCTCTATCCGGCTAAATGAAGTTCATGATTGTTCTACGATTTTTTTTTTAAATTACAAATTTTCTGTTTGTTTTTAATTTTCCTTTTTTTTTTTTTGCAATCCATTTATTTGTTTAACACTTTTCCGAAAAGCTGAGGTAAAGATCTACTGAAAGACACTAAAATAATTTCCTTCCAAAAGAAAGAAGAATAACTAATATGTAGAAAAATTGAAAAGCAAATAAAATTAATAGCAGTCGGTGTCTCGCCAGGACTTCTAGATCATTAATCGTGACTTCGATGCTGACAAAGTGTGACGTGTAGTAAGTAAACGAAAATGATCTCTTTTAATCGTCTTAGAAAAAAATGGCTCTCCATCAACATGGCTGATGCGAACCTCCAGAAAATTGACACATTGTGACGTTTTGAGCTAACATTTTCCGCTGACAGGTAGCTGATGGATTATATTAAATCAATAGCTGAGACTACTGTTAGGAAATTTGGTTCCTGTGTCGTAAGCAAAATTTTTTTGCGCCAGAATCTATTTAAAAAAATTAAGACCACTATTCTTCCTTGCTTTGAATATTGTTACGGTATCTTGTCTGGTGTTCATATTTAAAGATTTTTTTTAAAGAAATCCAAAGTAGAATCTGCAATATTATTGGTCCCGATCTGGTATCTCGTCTTCCGTCACTTCCCACCACCATAAAGTTGTTTCCATTTCATGGTAATTGTTCTGATGAACCCTTCTATATGGTAACCATATTTTATGAATTTAAGCATACTACTAGATTGCCGACAAGGTCTCATCATTTTACATTTGAAATTGCTAGACGTAACAATTCGAAGGCTAATAGTTTCTTCTTTTGAACTTCTGACTTGTGGAACTCTCTTCCAGCTTCTTGCTTCCCAGTAAAATTTTATTTGAAAAAATATTAAATGCAATATCAATCGTGAGATTCTGTAGTATTAATTCCTGTTCTTTTATTGCTATTTTTCTTTAAAACTGTTTCTTTCTTTTCTTCTCATATTTCTAACACTCAGTATCATCCTCAGTCTTAGTGACGTGGTTGCCTTCCTTGGGCTGAAATGATTTAAAAAAATACAATACCTATATGTATGAACCTAACAAAAGATCCTACCAGCTAGAATATAATCATAAAAATGCAATAAAGAATAGACAAATAAGTGTGTAGAATTCCTTCGTAAGAGAAATGGTTTTATTTCTCTTTGAAACGTGTAAATTATTGTAGATACAAATTTGTAAAATCGTTTTGTTTTATTTTGCGTTTATTATCGGTTTGTTTGACATTCTATCAATAACGATTTATTTTTGATGTCTGGCGAAGACGATTATAAAAAAAAAAGAAGCGAATTCGCTTTCGGCAGCAGCAAGACTCCGACCATTTCTCTTGATGAACATCCCGTCGTCTGGCTGAACCACTTTTGGTTTCTATTTCTTTGAAATTTATTTCAATGTTATTTTTTTCTCTTTCTAATTTCAACTAGAGTTCAGCAAGTGCATCAGCGAATATAAGAGAGAAGGTGCGGCAAGTAATAGAAAGAACCACGTTGAGTCTTCATGGAGAGGTGGCTCCTCCAAAAAAGAAACAAAAATCTAGAGTCTAAAGATGACCTCAGGTAATTTATCCGACCAATCCTGGTGAATGGCTTTTTTTTGGTCATTCAATTTCTGTCTCCCTAATTTCATAAATCTGTTTGCACTTATATTTCAAGTACATTTTTTTTTATCATTTATTTGAACTTTGAAAGATATAGATGTATACAAATATTAAATTATTTCCTTTTTTGTCTCCGTTTCTCTCTTTTTCTTTCTCTTTCTCTTTATTTCCATTTTTTTCTGCTCTCTCCTCTATTGGTATTTTAAAATCCTTTTACGTGTCTTCCATTTTGCACTCTAGTTAAGGAGACCAGTGCTCACCAGAAAAAAAGAACGATTTACTCATTTTCATGTTTTGCAAAATTGAAATTTCATATATATATATATATATATATATATATATATATATATATATATATATATATATATATATATATATATATATATATATATATACGTTGCGTCATCATGGTTAAATCTTAGGAAGAGAGAGCAGATAGAAAAGAGGTGCCAGACATATAGAAAATAATTTAAAATGTCTTTTTATTTTAAATAATATTATATCACAAAGATGAAATAAATTATAAAGAATGATTACTACGCTATTTTGTATTTTAAATCTGAACGTAAGAATTGTATTGTTTATAGAAAGGACAGGTTTACAATTATTTTATTAAATCCAAAAAATAAACCATATATTATTTGGTCATACACAATAAGTTAAATTCTATCATTGTACAAAGATATATTGGCACAACAAGTCAATACATAAAATTCATACCTTCGATAAGGTCAGAAAAAGGTGGCACTTTTGAAACAGGTTAGAAGAAATGGAACACATGTCAGAGGAAACTATGAATTTTATATATTGACCTGTTATACTGTCTCGGGCTAACGTTCTCAGCTGACACGAAGTGAAAAGATTAAATTGAATTCATTGTTAGGTCAGCTGCTTGAAAAGTCTACCATTTGTCCATGCTTAGAATATTGCTTCCACATAGGGTCCGTTGACCCTTGATAAGATCAAAATAATAATCAGAAATATTTGAAAATTTAAGTGAGTGTGTTTTTTTAATAAAAGTTCAAAAATTCAACCTTAGCCTTGCGACTGCACGCTCTACAAGTTTGTATATGTTATCAAGAACACATCTAAAAAAAAACACATTTCGATTTGCATTATGTTTTTTCGTCTCGAATGCGACCTGAATTTTACCAAAAACAAAATGTTTTCCATGCCTGATGATGACCGGAGGAACCGTCGAAAATACTTGCGTATTTAAGGAAGTCCTAATACAGTTCATAATTTTAAAAAAAGGATCATTACATTCATCGAGGGATTAGTGAGTTAATGCATCTTTAAAATATAATTGGCGAACGAGTTTCGCCATTTTATATCATCAGATTAACTAATTTACTTTTTGTATGAATGATTCATTGTAATATAAATTAAACTGCACCACATATTTTACATATATATATATATATATATATATATATAAGTATGTATTGGAGATTAGCGTCCGTGAACAAGAGATGGATACAATTGGACCCGTGTCAGTAAATCAACGCCAGAAATTATTTAGCCTATTGCTACTTGAAACTCCTCTGCAATGTGCATAGAGGATACAGACAAAATACACACTGGCTTAAGTCTACGAAATTTTTAAAATATTTTTAACAATAAAAATACATTTTTTTTCTTTATATATATTTATATTAGTTTACTTTGATTTAATTACTTAAATGTTAAATAAGCCTGTTGTAAAATCGAATTTTTGGTTCGATTTTAAGCAGACTGATTAATTCCAACGTTCCGTAGATTGTTTTGTTTTCCCTGTTAGCATGCATCAGATGGGTGAAGAATTATTCGTAGTCTTGCTGTAGATTCTACGTCTGTCATTGCCTTAATGGGGAAACATAAAGGCGTTAAATTCTATATCTATTTAAATTCCTGTTGAAAATTCAACACATGAACTAAAACAAAGAATTAGATGTAGAGGGTAAAAGTAAAGGGAGAAACCCAAAATAGGAAGGAAGGAAGGAAGGAAGGAAGGAAGGAAGGAAGGAAGGAAGGAAGGAAGGAAGGCAGAAAGGAAGGAAGGAAGGAAGGAAGGAAGGAAGGCAGAAAGGAAGCAAGGAAAGAAGGAAGGACGGAAGGCAGGAAGGAAGGAAGGAAGGAAGGAAGGAAGGAAGGAAGGCAGAAAGGAAGGATGGAAGGATGGAAGGAAGGAAGGAAGGAAGGAAGGAAGGAAAGAAGGAAGGAAGGCAGAAAGGAAGGAAGGAAGCAAGGAAAGGAAGAAAGGAAGGCAGGAAGGAAGGAAGAAAGGAAGGAAGTAAGGAAGGAATGAAGGAAAGCAGAAAGGAAGGAAGGAAGCAAGGAAAGGAAGAAAGTAAGGAAGGAAGGCAGGAAGGAAGGAAGAAAGGAAGGAAGTAAGGAAGGAATGAAGGAAAGCAGAAAGGAAGGAAGGAAGGAAGGAAGGAAGGAAGAAAGGAAGGAAGGAAGAAAGGAAGGAAGGAAGTAAGGAAGGAATGAAGGAAAGCAGAAAGGAAGGAAGGAAGGAAGAAAGGAAGGAAGGAAGGAAGGAAGGAATGAAGGAAAGCAGGAAGGAAGGCAGAAAGGAAGGCAGGAAGGAAGGAAGGAAGAAAGGAAGGAAGTAAGGAAGGAATGAAGGAAAGCAGAAAGGAAGGAAGGAAGGAAGGAAGGAAGGAAGGAAGGAAGGAAGGAAGGCTCTAAATATTAAGTAACATTTCTTTGGAGCCGTTTAACTGATATGTGAGGACATTATGTTCTATCGATAATTACAAAGTGAAAACAGGGGTGAGGGCGCCATTCCGAAAGTAAGTGCAGAATAAAGGAACCGGGGATTGACGAAAAAAAATCATCGTTATTCACTCATTCCAGCTGATAAGGTGTGAGGTAGTTGAGATGCTGACAAACTTTAATTACAAGACAAGAATTTAGTATCCATTTATCAAGAATGCAAAATAGCAATTCATTTCGCTTAATGTTAATGCTGCCATAAGCGGAAAGTGACTGACAAGATAATGAGTGCCCTAGACATTTCGAAAGAAAGATGAAAGCTTCACATGCAAGCGAAAGTACAGAAAATGAAACCGTGGATCGTAATGTATGCAGAATCAAGTAAAGAGAATTAGAACGAGAAAGAATTTAATATGATCTCGGGAAATGAGAGAATAGTCTTAAAGGTAAAATGTCTGCTCGTGGGAGTAACGTCAACCAGCCAATCAAAATGAATGTCTTTGCAAGCGCTTTGCAGAAAATATGTCTCGGTTTGAGGAAGAATGCTTTTCCGTTTTATGCAAGATTTTGGCACGAAAAAGGAAGATGAAGAATATAAATGAAAAACAAATTATTAACTTTCTAAATAGAGTAAAGAATGAATATATGAATGAATGGATTTTCTGAATAAATAACTGTTGAGGTTTTCTCCCCTTTTTACATAAATGAACTCACCCAGTATATATATTTACTACTGTCAGTGAATACCCGAAGAGAGCAAGAGTCGAGTCGAGTCCAGAGTGACAGAGTAAAAGGTTGTAGGTAACCGGAAGAGTGAGGGTGAGGCAATAGCGTTGTTGGAGTCACAGTGAGCAAAGCACGTAGACTCAGTAAGAAGTCATACAGCGATACTTCAATATCAAAGACTGCATATATATTTGGCTACTAACCCGTATTCCTGGAACTACTAACCTGCTTTACCAGTTTGTATTATTACGTTAATATATTATTTTCCTATATTCATCCTTGGCGTTTGTTATTTGTTGATACCGGATTTCAACCCGGAATCCACGACATTAACTGAAGCAGGTACGGAATTTAAATAATAGAAAGTGAATGATTACAAAAATGGACCTGCAATTTTAAATGTGCCGTATCACTTCATGGCGTTGTCGATTAAGGCTCTCCACCATTTTCTCTCTTTTGAAGCTCTTAGTCAATTTTATCTTTATGCTATCATTCGTAATCACTGTTCTGCTAGACATTTCCACGATTCGTTAAGTAGGCTATATGCTGTCTCTTCTGTTAATTTTGCGTTCAATATGTCTAGTGAGTGTTGATTTTCTAAGCCCACATTTTTTGTATGTATGACTTTTAAAGAAAAGAAAAATAATTTATGAATGAATACAGGAAAGAATGTAGGGTGAAAGTTAAGAGAATTAAACACATTAAGTGAAGTAATAATTAAATAGAAAATGCAAATAAAAAGTGAAATATAATTGCCTAAAAAAGAAAGAAAGAATGAAAGAAAAATGAAAGAAAAAAAGAAAATTCAGAAAAAGAAAGAGAGAAAAATGAAAGCGAGAGAAAAGAAAGAAACAATGAATGGTAAAATAAAGAAAGAATAAAAAAGAAAGAAAAAAAGCAAGGAAAGAAAGAAACAAAGACAAAATAAAACAAAGCAGAAAGAAAGAAAGAAAGAAAGAAAAGAAAGTAAAATAAAAAGAAAAAAGAAAGAATAAAAGAAAGAAAGAAGAAAGCGAGAAAAAGGAAAGAATAGTCAATGAGAAAAATAACAAAGTAGCAAGAAAAGAGGAAAGAGGAGATAGATAAGAAGCACGATACATGTGTGAAAAAACGGAATATTTTATTAAAGAAGTTCACATTAAAAGAATAAATATCTGTAAGAAAAGCTAGTTAAATAAATAAATCAATAAAAAAAAAGTATGATTGAAATGAAATTCTCAAGAAAGATCTTCGAGAAAAATTAAGATGTGAATGAAACCCGGAATGAATAAAAACAAAAAAATGAGAGGTAAATTCTAGAAAGTCAAGAAGCGAAAAAGTAATGTATTAAAAAAAAACAAATAAAATAGACATAGAAATAAAAAAAAAAATTCAAGGACTGATAGATAAACCTTTCGGCAAAAATTATATAGTGAATAAAGAAAATAAGTGTAAAAAAGGAAGATGGAAATAAACTTTGTCATTTAATACAGATTGCCATCAGCATTCTCTTTCGCAGATTTACTATGCGGAATTTTTTGTAATAATAGCAAATTCCCGTAAAAGAAAAAAAAAAAAAAACTAATTTATGGAGCGCCCACAAAAGCACACACCTATTAAGATATTAGTGACTAAAATCGAGACAAAAAAAGGCATAATTTACGGTACTTTTTAGCGATCTGTGTTGGATCAATTTCCCAGTGGGTCGAAAACAACAAACCATCGATGAAAAGAGATATTTGAAGTATTGCACTTTCTTGCGCTAAATATATTAACTATGGCAAAAGAAATGTCTTTGCACAAGACAGACCTTAGAAAAACCAGACTAATTTACGGTCTAACGGGAAAAAAAACAGTAGATTTCCTGACGTACAGTTAACGGTTACTCATAAAGAAACTAAAAATGATTTCGATCTTCATTGAGCATTTCAGCATTTATTCCGGTTAAAAAAAAAAAGATAGCTATCCTTAGTAAATATCTATTGCGACACAACGGTATTTGAAAATATCCTGTATTATCTTTCGAAAGTAATTATTTTTTATAGCAAATGAAGGGACTTTTTAGACTTCTCCAAAATCTAACGGACATAATTTTAAAGTATGGAAGCCTAAAATGAAAATACAAAAATAACTAGTTTTCTTTTTTAGTTAAAAAGAACGCAAAATGCAGGGTTTTTTCCCGTTATTCAGCAATTCTTATGTTTTGTACTCTCCACAACTTCCGTTCCCTAGCAGCTCTAAGCAATTTTAACGCTTTAACATCCTTACATGATTACGTGCTACCATCCGTTCGCCCAACACTATTAGCTAAGTTAGACGCTAGTTTCCTCTGACCGTTTTGCCTTCAATATATCCTGTCATTGTTAAATTCTCCAAGTCCTCGTTTTCTTATTATGTGGCCCAGAAATTTCAATTGTCTCTTTTCGATTGTAAATGTCATTTGATTTGTTTCGACTTACCTTAAATAATTATATCCTCATCTCTTACATTCACATAGTATACAGAGCTTATGTGAAATCAACGAACACTCGTTGCCACTTTTGTAATGTAAAGGATTACTCTTTGTCATTTTGTAAATACTCGTTGTAGTAGAGACTTTGTAATCGCAAGTACAACTATAGTAACACCGATGAACAATGTTGGTATCAGACGCCTTCGAATAACACTCGCATTTATAGTACTTGCTCGATAGTACTCGCTCGAAAAGTAACCACCGTATTGATCAGAATATAGAATAGTGTATGGAAAAGAGAAGAATAGAGAATAGTGGTCCGTATAGTAATAGATGATAGAGGAGAAATGCAGATCACTCTAGATGTCACTCGACTTCCTACTTAATTCAATAATACTATCGCCTGTTTGCTCACTGTTGATCTACGTTCAAACTCAAGGATCGGCAGCGAAACTATTCCTATATAAAAAGAGTATACGGCTGTTGAAGCATCTCTATTGATTCCAGAATCTGCCCGTCTATCGGGAAATTGTTCAGCATTCATGGTTAAATAAGAGACATCATATAACATAGAAGATTTAACTTATCGGTTTAAAAAAAACTGTTTTCTGCTTTCTAAAGAACATTTCAAGTATAACATTAATTTTCTTCTCTTACACTAAGTCAGCAGAAACGTAATTAGATTACCCTTGCAAATAGCTTAGACATAAAGCATATGAATTCAGTATTAGTATCATTTCTTTTATTAATATAAAACGTGCAATAAATAAAGAATATATTTTTCGGTGTAGCTTAAGCGTTTAGTCATAACAAAAACAAAAATTGACTGATTTTCTTTTCAATGGTTTCGTTGCGGTCATGTCAGAAAATTTGACATTGCATATCATTGTTGAAGATTAAAGTTGACTGGAAAGGAAGGAAACGGAAGTGTTTCCACTCGCGAGAAGTGCGAGAGAAGAAACTGTTAGCATAGAACTTACGGTTAGATATAGACATTTCAACTGCAAAATGATGAGACCTTATCGCCAATCTAGCACGCCGCTTAAATCTTAAAAGAAATCTACGTAACATAGGCGAAAGTTAACCGGAACAAATACCATCAAAGTATTTCTAATAAAAGGTACAGGGAATCTGCATTAAGGCGGGTGAGATAGGGACTAAAGCAGAGCTTCCAGATTATGGCTAATAACTTTTTAGATTATTCTTTGGAATTTATTAAGGATCTCTGGATATATAGCAAAGAAGCAAACCAGTTGTTGCAGCAGTATTCAAAGCAAAGACGAATGGTAGACTTATAAATATGTAAACTAGACTCTGGCAAGAAAAATATTCAATACGTCATAGTGAATCAGTTTTCTTCGGTGCAGACTTAGCAATTGATCCAATATACTTTTTCCATTTCACGTTAGCTGATAAGGCTAATAGGAAAAAGTTTAATGAGTCACTCTCCTCGAGGTTAGAACAATACTGATGGAAGTAAAAATGGTTCTATCAGATGATTAAAAGAGAGCAGTTACAAACTGGAACTGGCGGTCAGTCTTTAGCCACGAATACCACTTCTGGAAAGTTGGGACATAGAATATTCAGATTGTAGGAGATGATGAATCTTGTATCTATTTCTTTTTATAGAATTCTAGTTCGGTTGATCGTTTGGATTCGAAGATTCTAGTTCCTTTTCTGACAATGGATCTGCAAAGATTCCTGTCAATTACATTGGATTCCCAGTTGTTGCTGTCGATGTTACATTTCTTCATGCTTTATTTTAGAACAAAAGTCCATTATTTTCCATCCACCATATCATTGGAGAACGTCTATAGTAATCTCAAAGGATGAGCAGTTAAAATTTTCTCCCTGGACATACCTATTAGAATGGTCTTGATATTTGAGAAAACTGTTCCAGTGATTCCATACTGAAGAGTTTGTGTAGCAGTCCTCTATGCCAAATCTTTTGCAATGTTTTCGATAGGCTTAAAGCGATCTTCATTGCGATGCATTTATTGTTTAATTCCTCACAAATCATTAAAGCAGAAATCATATCGAAATTATTTATCTCTCAAAAGGTTGTCCTTATTTAAGTGATCAACAAACTTCTTTTTTATTATAGCCTAAAAAGAAGATTTTGATAACACAAGAATCTTAAGGGCCGGTAGTGGTCAGACTGTCGAAGGAAAAAGTGTCGAAAGTCAGTGTCAAAAGACAAAATAACGATTGGAAAAAAGTTTGAATAGACAATGTGTCGAACGGATTAAGTATCGAACGAACAAAATGTCATGTCTCACTATTAAGATCGAGTAGCCCGGCATATTAAATAGCTGCTCTGGGATTTATAGATCGATGCCAGTTTCTAACAGGAACTGGAGGACAGTCTTTGGAAAATTTGGATAAAGAATATTCATATTGTAGATGATGAATCTGGTGTCTCTTTATTTTTATGGAATTCTAGTTCGGTTGATCGTTTAAATTCGAAGATTCTAGTTCCGTTTCTGACAATGGATTTGAAAAGATTCCTGTCAATTACATTAGATTCCCAGCTGTTGTCGATGTTATATTTCTTCATGCTTTATTTTAGAACGAAAACCATTATTATCCGCCCTCCAAATCTTACAATCTAAAAGTATTTTCTGGATTTAAATTATTTGCAAAATTACTAAGCCACTCTTTGACATATTTAGCAACAGATTGTAGGGTTTTTTTTTTTTTTTAGCTCAGCTTCAATTTTGACCTTATCGAATAGATCAGAATTAGTATTAAGACATGAATAAATAGTTTTGACAAGATCATAGATACAGAATTGAGAAGTGATGATATCAGCAACGTGGTTGATGCAAATTAGGGATAACGTAAGTCCCAGTTTAGAGCCCTGAGCATTTTTGTGTTTAGAGCATTCATGCAAAAAGATCTAGAAAAATGACTCCGAGAATACAGGTAAGCGCATAAATTTGCATAATTTGCATAAATTTGCATAAAATAAATCAAATAAAGTCAAAAGAATGAAGGTAATCGTTGCACTCTCATTCGTTAGCTGATCGCCTCTAAACTGAAACTTCTGAAAAGTGTGTTTGCATGCGTGTCCGTGTTTGTGCGCATCTGATTGTCGGAGACTAAACAGACTCACCCGATTCTCTTCAAATGCGACATGGATGTTGGTTAACATGTTAAAACATTGTGTCTATAACAACAATATCAAGAAAGATGACAACAAAAGTTCGAAAAAACATACAGAAGTACTGACAACTGTTCATCTCAGAAATGAAAAAAAAATCAATTATTAAAAGCGGTACGATCCCATCATCGTAAGCAAATGTCAACAACCATCCGACAATGAATATCTGCCGCTAATGACATTCGGAACGGTGGCATGGTGGATACAGGAGTTGGCTATAAATGTGCTACTCTCATCTTGTGTTTCAATCTGGTAGTGACCCTCCAATTCAGTAGGAACGATCAATAATGAAAATAATATTACAATAATCGTCAGATATCGCATATATATTAACCCCTGATTATGACCACAGGCTACTTTGTCGAAACATTGTATCTATAATAACATCTATATCAACAATAGTTCGAAATAATACAAAAAATATGTCTGTGTGACAAATAAAACAATAAAAATAAAATATACCAAATGGCATGAAAATCTCAAAAGAGTGAACGACCAAATAGGGATCTCATGAAATTTCCTGTGAAGAAGTAAAGTCACTATAATTCACAAAAAAAAAAATCAAAATAGCAAACAAATAAAAAGTAACTTAACATGTATTTGATCCCTTAGGATAGATCAACTAACCGTCAACAAGTGCCTGTTCACAACTAAGACAAACTCATTATTGGGGCATGAAATGTTCAGTCTGTATATTGTAGAATAACAATAATAAACAGCACTTACCGGCGTAAAGGTCCCAGCTAGCGTCCAGCTGGCAGACAAAAATAAAGCGGGTTGTAACTTAATACAAACCCTGCAAACTACCTGATGAATCAAGCTGGTATTTATATAGAAATACCCCCACTCAGGTACAAGCAGCCAATCGCAGCTCAAGCAATGGACTATTCCACTTTAGCACAATGAGATGCTCCATAGCAACATAAATAGCTCGCTTTCTAAAGGTTGGATTATTATTCACTTATCTTGCTCCACAACTGAGTGTTTATCTCTACCACGTGATTTTTCTACATATATGACGTGGCTTTTATTCTATGACCTCCAAAATCTGCTGTAATTTTATAGGTTTTACCAATGTTTGATAAGCCTTTCCCTGTTCCACCATTTATTCACAATCATGAAGTAGGTATTTCGCTGTTTTCATTTACCGTTTTTTACTTCGTTATGTCATCTTTGTGTCGAATTTACCAAATCCAACTACCTCATTTTTATTTTAAAAAATTAAGCTATTTCTGATTCCATTTTCTTTTTGATATTCTCGTTGCGTATGCTCTCCTTCCATTTTCGGAGTCTTTAGAATCACATGTCTGCTGCGTGCAGTATTCTCTTCAAGTGATGTGGCATAAACTTTCAGCAGCCATTCTAACGGAATTCTCCTATTTATTAGTTATTTTCTTAGGCGTTCGAATGATTCTTTCGTTTATTTCAAATTAGGATTTCAATGTCGTTTTTCCCGTTAAAAAACGTCCAAGATATTTAAATGTATGTGTTTGTTTGGTGTTGATATCTCTAATTCGGAGTCAGCATCCTGGGATTTCTTTCTCTTTTTGTTAATCATTTCATATCAAGCAAGACAGAAATAACACTAGTATGATGGCAAGAATTACAAGGAGTGAAAGTGAAAAAGATTTAGGGAGAATTGAGGAAAGGGCAAAAGATGAAAGCCATTCAAAAAGATGTCGATGTTGTATTTATTTTTTTGTATATTGTAGTTAGCAGGGAAGTAAAGAAACAGAAGTGGGAAGATGGGAAATCCGGAAAAGGAAACTGTTGGAGTAGCAGTGGCGGTGGAATTTAGCTATTTGAACTATAAAAGTTTGGGACCTAAATGCCAATTTAGTAGCAGGCTGAAATTCAAGTATTCGGGGAATCAAGGAAAAAAAGCTCGTCAAAGCAGTTGCATTTCGAATATTTGGAGAGAAGACAGAGGGTAGCCACGCCCCGTCAGTGAGAAACTGACTGAAGTGGAGATGCCAGGTCTGGATCGATTACATTTGATATGGGGACCTACCTTCATGGAAAAAATAGACTCGTCTTATGACTATATTATGCCTCGCAAGAGTACTGTAGACAGATGGCGAGTTGACTACGGTTGACTACGTGTACAAATTCTGTCGAACTCTCTTCTTTGGCAGAGAGGAAGCCGGACGAAGCTTTGCCGAAGGGCAAGGTTTCGTCCGGGGTGGTAGACAGGCCCTGAACCCGTCTAGGCGTGTTCAAAGGGTATATTTTTGGCCGAGCCTACGGGCTTGGACAAACTCACGTTAAACTGGGCCTTGTGCCACATACATTCCTCGTGGGGGAGACTGTTAAATATCGGTATTGAATCGAGTCAACACTCTGCTTTGGCAGAGAGGAACCCGGACGAAGCTTTGCCGAAGGGCAAAGTTTCGTCCGGGGATGTAGACAGACCCTGAACCCGTCTAGGCAGGTTCAAAGGGTATATTTTTTCGGCCGAGCCTATGGGCTCGGATAAACCCACATTAAACCAGGCCTTGTGCCACATACATTCCTCGTGAGGGGATTGTTAAATATTGATGACTAGTTGACTACGTGTACAACTTCTGTCGAACTCTCTTCTTTGGCAGAGAGAGACCCGGACGAAGCTTTGCCGAAGAGCCAAGTTTCGTCCGGGGAGGTAGACAGGCCCTGAACCCGTCTAGGCGGGTTCAAAGGGTATATTTTTGGCCGAACCTACGGGCTCGGAGAAACCCACATTAAACTCTGCCTTCTGCCACATACATTCCTCGTGGGGGGATTGTTAAATATCGATGATGAGTTGACTACTGTACTTAGCCGTCAGACGGACGTGCAGCATTTGTGTATTCGTTCTTTTTGTTAATAATACATTTTCACTGAATTGCTCAGTTCGAGTTTTCTTTCGGACCTCTTCCGGGTTCACAACAACATTGTAGATAAATCTTTGAATTCTTACAAGAATCTTGAGATTTTATTCTAAATGTTCTCAGGCCTCTGTCCATTTCTAGTGATATCTCGTTTTCAGTTTTCTTTTCTTTTTAAATTTTAGTTATGCACAGTTATTTCTAGTACTGTCTCCCCTTTAGTCCGTTTCTCCCTTGTAGCAAGCTTAAATTCATGCATTGGGAGCACAAAGGGGAAAAAAGGTCGTCAGGACAGTTGCCTGAAAATATTTGTAGAAAAGTGACTTGTTGAAAACCCGACATTCGGTTTTCTTACAGTTATTTGCTATTTTGCCAGGTATATGTTAGCTTTGTCCCTATGCGCCTACCTTCAAACAGATTCACCTGCGTATTTTGTATCGTAAGTATTACGCACACCGATAAGAAATCAAGGTAGGGTTTCCATCTCTCTTAATATAACTTCTCCGTTGAGTGGGGAATAAATCCGGTCAGAAACAAATCCTCGTCTTAAGCTCTTTCCAATTATTATGGACTTATTCAATTAATGGTCTATCTGTACTCAGGCATGTAAAATGCCACTTTATGTCTTAACAGCTTTCCCAAAGAGATCATGATTTACAAGCAGATCAAATAGATTCCTGTAACGTAAATTCTCAAATGCTTCTGCGTAAATCTATAAAACATAGCAGTATACATCCTTTTGCCCATTTATCGCTCTCTATGTTACCATTCTGGCCATAAAGATATCATATTTTTTCCAGTGTCTTCCATAAAGCTGGAGTGCGTTGTTAGAATATATCCGACTAGAAACAGAAAGAGGTGACAGTAAATTCTGGACAATCTATGCACAGATAAAGAAAACAAGCAACAGAAATGTGGTTCTACAGAAGGATATTAAGGATGCCATGGCCTGTTTGAGTAGAAATGCGAGTTGTATTTAGCTGTTTCAACAGTAAAACAGTGGAACCTACTTGACAATTTAGTAGCACGCTTAAATTCATTTAGTCGGGGCGCCGGGGAAAAAACCTTGTCATATGAATTGCAATGAAAATATTTTTGGAAAAGATTGGAGGAAATCACGTTACGTCGGTGCGAAAATGCCTGAAGTCGAGGTGCCTAGTCAGGATCGATTACATTATAAATCTTTTTTGTCAAGAATCTCCAGATTTTAATCTATAATTACAATAATTTTTATCACGATATCCATTTGTAAGCAAATCTTTTTTTTCTATACATTTTAGTAATGTACAAATATTTCTTGTTCTGTTTCCAGTTCATCTGATCCTGTCTTAGGAATTCAACAGAATTACAATTACTACGCCATTAAATCCTCGAACTATCTTTTAATCATCTGCATAATTAAAAAATATTTTGATCAGTTCGAAAATACGTGAAAATCAATCAATCATTTGATTAATTTTTTTTTTTTTTTTTTTTACAGCTCATCTTCATTTTGCTAATAATTTAAATCCAGAAAATACTTTTAGATTGTAAGATTTACTCGGTGGAGAATAATGGTTTTCTTTCTAAAATAAAGCATGAAGAAATGTAATTTCGACTACACGTTCTGGGAATCTCATGTAATTGACAGGAATCTTTGCAGATCCATTGTCAGAAGTGGAACTACAATCTTCAAATTAAAACGATCAACCGAACTAGAATTCCATAAAAATAAAGAGACACCAGATTCATCATCTCCTACAATATGAATATTTTATGTCCACATTTTCCAAAGACTGACCACCAGTTCCTGTTTGTAACTGGCATCGATCTATAAATCCCAGAGCAGTAATTTGATATGCCGGACTGCTCGCCCTTAATAGTGAAACATGACATTTTGTTCGTTCTATACTTAGTCCGTTCGACATATTGTCAATTCAAACTTTTTTCCAGTCGTTTTTTTTGTCTTTTGACACTGTCTTTCGACACTTTTTCCTTCGACAGTCTGACCACTACCGGTCCTTCAGATTCTTGTGTCATCAAAAACTTCTTTTTAGGCTATAATCAACAAAAATGATGTTGATCACTTAAATAAGGACAACCTTTTGAGAGATAAATAATTTCGATCTGATTTCTGCATTAATGATTTGTGAGGAATTAGACAATAAATGCATCTCAATGAAGATCGCTTTAAGCGTATCGAAAACATTGCAAATGTCTTGGAATAGAGGACTGCTACACAAACACTTCAGTATGGAATCACTGGAACAGTCTTCTTAAATATCAAGACCATTCTAATAGGTATGTCCAGGGAGAAAATTTTAACGGCCCTTCCTCTGAGTCTAAGGAGATTACTATTGACGTTCACCAACGATTGCATCTCGGTTCAACACTCTTTATACGTTAAATTATAAATCTGCTTAAGAGTAAATTCCGATCTTTTTATGGCTATCTATGCAAAAGATATACCGATTCTAGAAGAATTTAATATCTCACCAACCAAACAACAGCTGCATGCAATACCTTAGTTTACATCAAAAACTGAACTAGTAACGTTATATCATCACAGAGCAAAACCTGAATATTCCTCTATCGCTATGAGTGAATTTTCTCTCAAGGAGGCCTCTTGCCTTGACCGCATATTGAGACGTAAGCTCACACCAAAACTCAAATAGAACTCGAATCTTGGAACTATTGCTGGTAAAAGGGCATGTACTCGCTACAACTTCAGTATACTATCCAATATTTGTATCGCTATTTCATTTGAAAGTATAGTGGCAATCTACCTTCTTTAGTTCCACCAACCTTAAACCTTCAGCACACAGCTAAGATGCAAACAAATTCATCCGCTTTATATTCAATTAATGAGGAAGAAGCTCCAATCGAACAGATTATTCGAACGAATCGCAACTTTGTGCAACCGTCACGGAAAAGACTGATTTTCCTCTAATACAATGTTTATATCTTCAATTCTATTGTTGTCTTAACCACATAACCCCATAAACACCGCCTCTTTTCTCTTATTCTTACCTACCATACAAAAAAAGGATTCAGTAACTCCCTCCCTCTGTCACGAGTGGTATTCGGACATAGGGTGATTATTATTTTTAAAAAAAGAACCTAAGAATAAATCTTTTTGCGAGTGATTATTCATTAACAATTTTTGAAAATAACAATATTTTTTCCAGATTCAGTTCCTACTATTTAATCCATATCTTGTGAGAGAGAGACGTATTCATACACTTTTCATGAATTTTTGCGCTTAAGTGAATGTAACAAACGATTTTCTGGGTTCGAACTCGGCTCTCCGGTTCCTAATTTTGTGATATAATCGCACATCCAAGTCCTTAAAACAAAAGCTAGAGATACAACGACTGAAACGTGATAACAACAACGGAGGTAAGTACCTTTGTCCTACTGTAAATAAAGGGTAGGCAAATGATGAGGTCTTCAGAAGTGGCATAGGTGAAACTCCTCTCTCATATGTCAAACGTCTTATGGATTGACTTTGATATTTACTAATTCATCTCTTTAGTTCTAAATTGAAGTGTTGACCCCACTTTTTTTGTTCCCATTCAGTTTCCCCCTCTACCTTTTTTTTCTGCAATTTTTAAAACTTATTCAGCGTTATTTTGGTGTTTCTTCGAGGGACTTTTAAGATGGAAGCCAGGATATGAATGTTGGTAATATTACTGAAAGCCTGAATGAGTTTTATTTTATTTTCTCACCAATTGGTCAGTCGAGAGGGCTGTGGGACTCACACAAAATGATTTTAACCGTTTCTCTTTCTGAATAACGCAAGGGGTTTTTCAGTGATTCTTACGACAAATTGATTCAAGGTGGCTATGTGTCATATATGAAAACCCCGAGAAAAGAAACTCAATTACTTTATTTGCTTTTTAAATGCTAAACATTTGGGGGTTATGGACAATTATGTTGTTACACAATTTGAACAGTTTTGCTGTATATTAAATACTTCCATGAACACGTCTACAAATGCAGTGTGAAAAGTCGTATAAGGAAACAATTAAGTAAGCTTATATTGAAACGACGCAAATACACGGAATAGAATAATACATTGCGCCAAATTTCTGTACCAGATTCTATATTTGAATTTCGAACCGAACCCATTATTTCGTCCACTGCGATGGATTGTTCTAGTTCCACGTGCCATGCCTCTTCCGGATATCTAAGTATCAGTTATCTCCCTTTAAATTCAATTTTGCAAGTTATTTGTTCAGCTTTGACGTAGCCAGGATTTGAACTCATTAGATTCAACCAATACTTTTATTTTCATTGAGGACACATGGCCCACTGGATAAAATAAATATTTATATGGGTTAGTAAGTAATTTATGATTTAATATTTATGTGTATTTTACTTTTAATTTCTGCACCCTTCGTCAGTTTGATCTCAATTATTATTTTCGAAAAATCAGCAATTAAAATTAATTTTGTGACGCAGGTTTCTAGACTAAGCACTCGAAGTAAAAATGCAAATATTTAACCACTTATCTTTTTTTTATAATTAAAAAAAAAATCAGAAGCGAAGTAATTACTCATTTCGTAGTGTAATGAAAACAAAATACACAAAATAAAAAATATTTACCGATCCATTTTTGTTCGCTATCGAGTAAAATTAATAAATTATAATTTCCTTAAAAATATATAATGAATCCATTCGTAAATTATCATCATTATCGGATGATGTATTTCATAATTAGCTGTAGAATTAATTACCAAATCATCTGCTTATGCAATGAACGGCAGGTGTTGAACGAAGGTGTTTGTTGGCAAACAGGTTACAGGAAAATCTGACGAGACCTTAAAGGACGTACTCTGCGCAAAGACATACTGTCATTTTATGTCATCGGCAGTGTCAAGTACTGAAAACCATCTGCAAGAATCTAATACGAGTGCATTCGGATAGGTGTTATCTATATTTCCATTTTGTACCGATCAAATAAGTGACACATGCAGGTGCATTCTCGATATGATATATGTGACAGAATGGGAGACAAATGTGTTGAAATTTCACGAATAATTAGAACCGAAAGAACGCAAGACAGGGGTCTTTTCTCCGAAATAAAAATAGATAGATAAAAAAAAAAGAACACAATGAGATAGATAGATAGATAGATAGATAGATAGGCTGAAATGATAATGCTTATAGATATGAAGAGGATGTGAAAGATGTGAACAGACTGAGATAGATAGATAGATAGATAGATAGATAGATAGATAGATAGATAGATAGGCTGAAATAATTATGTTTATAGATATGAACAGGATGTTATAGATATGAACAGATTGAGATAGATAGATAGATAGATAGATAGATAGATAGATAGATAGATAATGAACAAAATGAGATAGAGGTGAATATAATGAAGAAAACTGTATCGTACTGCCGTCGAAACCTCATGGATATGGCAAGGAAGATCAGGACAGCAGAAAATAGTGTAAATAATTACAATACCTCATCTCAGACGAAAAGACAGATATATAGAATGAGATATATATGAAGAGACTGAAATAAATATGAGTGAAATTAGATAGATAGATAGATAGATAGATAGATAGATAGATAGATAGATAGATAGATAGATAGGATGTAATAATTATGTTTATAAATATGAACAGGATGTTACAGATGTGAACAGACTGAGATACATAGATAGATAGATTCATTCTTTGATAGTGTGAATTTACTATTCTACCACGAATGAAGAAACCATTTTTCATTTATATATATATATATATATATATATATATGCAAATGGAGAAAGCATTTTCAATATATATATATATATATATATATATATATATATATATATATATATATATATATATAAATGGAAATGGAGAAATTTTCATTTATATATATATATATATATATATATATATATATATATATATATGAAAAATGTTTTCTACATTCAGGTAGAAAAGTAAATTCATATCTATTTCAGTCTGGTAAATTTTGCTTAGAACGAAGAAGATAGAGGAAGTTCTAGAAAGACATAATCACCCACATATTAAAGGGACATTGCGCAGATATAAAATTAAAAAAAAAAGAATGTCTTTAGTTATCCGGGTGAGTAATAAATGAAAATACATTCCATATGTCACAATGAATAGGTAGGAATAAAGATATATTAATAGAGATCTGTCTATCTATCTGTCTGTCTATCTATCTATCTATCTATCTATCTATCTCTATTGATATATCGTTAGTCTTAGCTGTTCATTTGGCTATATGGAATGTATTACCATTTATGATTCAAGATAGATAGATAGATAGAAAGATAGATAAGATAGATGGTTTGGTTTGATTTAGTTTGTTTTACACCATATCAACATTGATGAGTTATTTAATGCCGACATGATTTTTATTCCTGGTAATATTTTTTTTTCAAAAATGGATTGCTGGTATTAAAACCTATTTTTATATTCTCATATTATTTTGACTCCTTTTGGTGGGTTAAATATTTGCCAATAGCTGGGATCCTGACAGGTGCTACCACCGCGAGTCAGAGTTGACCTAAGAACACCAACATTTAAGAGGTGGTTTCACGCTCCTCAAAACCTTCTGATCAAAGGCCTTACTGTCGGATGTAGTTTATCGTCTTACCCAGGACGCGGTTGTAGCTTATCGTCATATCCAGGACGACGATAGATAGATAGATAGATAGATAGATAGATAGATAGAACTATAAGGAAATTCTATATAAGGTGATTTAACACCTCCTCGAACCTGGCATCATATGTGAAGGCTTCCGTCTCGTTTCGACATCTATAACCCGTGAGATGACTCTTGAGACTAGCTTTCAAATTCCTACGTATCATACATATATGAGAGATAAACTCTGTATACTTGATTAGGTTGATTGGATCTGCAGGCCCTACAACTCTCCTGTGTACCAAGGTGTGCCTTCAGAGTTCAGATGATGATTTGTAAACCTTGTTGCAAGCACAGGTATCGTCATCAGGAGGATGAAGCAGGTTGGTATGGCTGGTATGCTTCTGGTTGTTATGATGTATATATATATATATATATATATATATATATATATATATATATATATATATATATATATACAGAGAAACAAACTCACATTAACATACCTGTAGATAGGCACAATTACAATGGTATACGACACACGGATGTATTGTGAGTAGGATCCAACATCGTTTGAACACGAAATAATTGTTTGGCGAGGGATGATGAGATAGTATGTCACCTCTTTGGATAATAATGTATTTTACCAGCAAACTAAATCAAGTGCATACCAAGACGATATGTATTCCGTTCAGAAAATTACATAAGAATCACCATTAAACTAGAAATGCTCAAGATCCACCAAAGCTGTCTTCGTGTGGCGTCTAATGCTGTTATTAATATTTTCCAAAGTGAATGTTACTTGAAAATATATGATTCTTCTCATCCAATTACATAGGATGTGTATGCGGAAAAATGATACACAAATATGAGCAAGTTTCGTTTATCTAACATGTTGCTTCAGGACATCGCGGCATATTTGTACATCTAGGTAAGGTTTTCACCGTTACCATATCTCCTAAGCCATCCTCTTTTTCTATATGGCATTTCTCTTCAGGATCCAGTCAATCATGACTCTCTACACCTTCCTCTACTGGGTTTCACTTAGTAATTTTTTTCTTTTTGCTATATTTCCTAATCCCTATTCATTCGCACAAGCTCATTAGGTAGCTTTAATGTATGTGAACCATATATTCTGTCTTCTTACTGTCCCATCTCTTCGCTTTCTTTGGCTAGTATATTCAGCTACCCCCAACACGAGGGTTGCATGTGGCACAAGGCCGGTTTAACGTGGATTCTCCGAGCCCGTAAGCACGGCCAAATATATGCCCCTTCGAACCCGTATAAGCGTGTTCAAGGGCAGTCTACCTCCGCGAACGCGACTCTGCCCTTCGGCGGAACCTCGTCCGGGTTCCTCTCTGCCCGAAGGCAAAGGGTTCGACTGTTTAGCTTGAACAGGTCGCAGCTAGACTTTTGCTAGATTATGTAGGTCTTCCTGTAGTTTCCCTTATCAGCTATCAACGCTGTGTCATCTGCATATTAAATGTTCTTAAGGTTGTGGCTGTCAATAATGAATCCTGGTAGAACTCTCAGGTTAACTTCACTGTAATTGTTGTATAAGTCAGACGCGAAGACCACACCCTTGTGTTACCCCACTTTCTATTTTTGTGCAATTTCTTAATTAATTTTCTATCCTCATGTAGGCAGTCTGCTCCACCTATAAGTCTTGGATATTTCTAATATCTTTTCCAAATAAATCTAAATTATCAAGCCGTTTTTTAAATACCAATGTTCACAAAATGCTAGACCAAGAAAAATGTAGAGAGTTATTGCGTGATCTTGTATGAGCGAAGGAAAGGACAAGAAATAAAATTCGTGCAAGAAAGATAAGGGTTAAGCCTGAACATGAAGTAGTCAAGATTCTAGTGTTTGGGGATATATCCTGCCAGGAGTCTGTTCTATGAAGCAACCTTTCACGGAAAGAAGCTGTCTGAATGAAACTTTCTTGTTACTACAGGAATACGAAGGGAATGATGATAATTCTTCTTTGGGGTGTGGGGTGCCAAGGTGAAAAGATCACGGTAGGTGGTACTAAGGAATGAAACATGTCAGAACACATGCCATGGAATATAGTTTAGGAAGATGCTCCCAATGTTTATTTTTTTATATGAGAAATGGGTTGTAGACAGCAAAATAATTCATCATCCACAAAGCCTCATATACGTTTTTTTTTTTTTAAACTCTATTATGACAAGCAAGTGAGGACTATATCCTAACAGTACTTTGTGATGTATGTTGCCAAACGTTTTTGCATAATCTATAAAACATAAGTATGCATCCCTTCGTATTTGTATAACTTTTTTTTATATCATTCCGAGCATAAAAATTGCATTCCTTGTTCCAGTGTTTGTTTTTAACGAAGCCGGAACTTTCTTGTCTTATTTTCGTTCTAATTCTGTATCATCACAATTCTGATGAATTGTGATGATACGGATCGGTATGTGGCTCATTGGGATTTACATAAACGACTTATGCTGTCTTCATCTTACCAGCATGCATTCATTACATCCATGAGATTTTCTTCTTCTGTGTGCCGTGTAACTTTAAGAAGTTGGAGATCATGGCTCTCCACAAATTCCTGTCCTTTGTAGATAATAATAAGTATTCTATTATATCGCCGCTAAAACTTCTTGCGCCATCCATTTACACAAGTTCGTTAGGTGGGTCATGCTTTTTCTTCCTCTGTCCCTATTGCCTTTAGTCTGTAATGTGAGGATCAAACTTTCCAAACCCTCTTTCCTCATTATGCACCCGAGATTTTTCAATTGTCTATCCTCTTAAGTATAAATTCATTTTACCGTCGCTTACATGTTCGGCCCGTGTTATTTTTACGCATACATATTTAGAAATTTAGATGTGTATATGCACGAGAGGCGTGTAGATATCTCTGAATTTTAAATACGGGCCAAGACGACATTTTTCGGCGATAAATTAACCTAGGCCATCTTTAAACCTTTTCTTAAATATTTCCATGAAACTGTCTGAGCTCGAATAACCACAAACTAAATTTTAAAAAAATTTAGTGACCATTTAAAACGAAGAGTAGTTTAAATAAAGTTATGGGGGTTGTTTGTATGTGTAATAAACAATAAATGTGCCTGTGTGGATGTGCAGGTAGGTTAGATATAGCTGCTTGGAATGGGATGTCGCAGACTCATTTGTGACATTCTCATACGCGGAAATAACCTCGGGAAAGGCAAGACTATATCTCATACTCCCCAGCTATGGGTTTAGTAAAAAGAAAGACTGTTCTATAATCTTGGTTTTTAAACATTATAAATATGGAGAGTGGATAAAATCCCCCATCGTACTGTAGCCAATGTAACTCATGAGTATTCATCGTCCCATAAAAGTGACTGAATTACTTCTTACGTCAGAGTTGACTATTCTACCAACAACGAAGAAAGAATTTCTCATTCATATATATATATATATATATATATATATATATATGAACAGACTGAGATAGATAGATAGATAGATAGATAGATAGATAGATAGATAGATAGATAGATAGATAGATAGATAGATTAATTTGATCAGCTATTCCCGTTACAATAATGATAAGAATTACATTCATAATAATCTGAGTGTAGTGGTAATCTTTATCAACTCCATTAGTGCACACTAGATTAATCTATTGAAGAATCTGATATCCGAGTTCGAATTCCATTTGAGTTCATTTAATTTAATTACGTGCCAAATCCCTTCGAAAAAGTCTTACTCCATTTATTCTCTACTCAGCTCTCAGTAAACAGCAGGAAAGACTGAGTTCTACAGCCTTTGTTGGCAACTGGTATAGAAGAATGAAAACACTGAATTCAAAAGTGTATGCATCTCTGGCAAATCAAATACTATACAGCCAATAAAAGGATTGTTCGCAGTCGGCTCCTCGCCAGTGTGCATTTCAGCCAGTCACTTTTCGATATTGCTATCTTTTTTTATCAAAATACTTTAACCCGATCTCAGAATAAATTTATTTTATTCAAAAGTTAGGAATGAAACACCGTCAAGACTGCAAAGTGCAATAACAGCTACTGGAATTGAAAAAAGCTCATTATTATCATTAACATATTAACTTACTGTATGATTTGTTCAAATAGTGAAAAGTATTAAAAGATCAAAACACATTATTCAAATATAGAATATTTATACAGAGTCAATATAATATATGAATCTTACATATTTAAAAGTCTACCATGCGTTCATACATTGAATATTGCTGACTCAACCATGTATTTAGACATGAGAAACACATTTTCTTAAAATTGTTCCAAGAGAGACAAGAAGAGTTTATTAATTTCAACTGAAAAAACAATGGCTGTTCGGTCACTAAATGTCAAATGTTTCCATTTAGGGAAACGGTTAATATTACCATTAGCATTTCTTGTAAAATTGCTATCGCCCCTTCAGAACTCTACCAGAGTGCCTGGCTCATAGCCTTATATAGTCTACAATTAAGGACTTCAACAGTTGATTAATAAATTTATTAATAAGCTGATTAACAAAGTGATACTATGCTGATTAATATTCGGACTGATCTTACTTCGTTTGGCTATACAGCATTTCACACTGTCCTATTCCTTGTAAGTTGTCTTGTTTGTTTGTTTTTTTTGTTGTTTTTTTGTTGTTGTATGAATCTATTATCTCCGGATACTGGTCCTGAAAAAATATATTAAGCACTCATTCTTCTCTGTGTATCATTCACATCGACGATACAAAACCATGATTCCTAATTCTGCCGCCATTTGAATATGCCTCAATGATTTACCCTATGCCTGATACATTTGAATATAGTAATCTAAGAGTAAAGTATATTAATAGAAATAAAGCAGAAAATTTAAACATCGTATTCTTGGGAACACAAATAACACTGGAGAATGCCTATACACAAAAGTAGTGGTTAACATACATTAGCATAATTGTATGACTGAATCACAAAATAAATATAATACTTTATTTCAGAATTGATCGAAGGTATGGATTGTATTGTTCGGGCATATAGAGACCGAAGAAATGAGATAAGCAATAAGAATAAGGATACTAGTTCAAATGATTCATTAAATATTATATACAGACTATTCTTTATTTGAAAATATTCCCTTGAGCCAAAATATTCCTCTGACACTTTTATAAATATTCACATAAGACGGCATGAAAAATAATTTAATTTCCCCAAAAGCATATGAGCCTGAAGACATGTTAACAGAAGAATGTATTTTATATTGAAATTTTCTGCTCTACTAATTTTTAATTTTTATCTCTTAAATTTGATTTAGTTTCAAATATGAGAAGCGAAAATGAAAAGAATGCCCTTTCTTTTGTTTGACTGAAAAAGGCTAAGGTTTCTATTACAATGAATCGGGGTGTCGCAAACTTGTTATTGTTAGAAAAAAAAGTTCCATTGTGCAGACATTAGCAACTTATTAGCGTGAGGAATAATCTAAACAAACTTTAATCCAAGTCAAAGTCTACTTCCTGATTTTACATTATACAAGCCCAAACAAAACGAATTCATATAAATCTGACATAGAACTTATTTGTTTCAGTTAAGCCAACAATATGTTAGGATGAAAGTCAATGTTTTCATAAACAAAAATGTATATACGAAGTAAAATTTGTAAAAGCTCTTTTACATAATTATATTTTTATGCGAAATATATAATCTTGGTTTCAGTTTGTTAAATATATCCTAATTAGATATTTGGATTATAAATTGATTTGTGGAGAGGGTTAATGTTTAGTATACATAAATATAAATTCAACTGATATACTGTTATGGACAAAATTATCCCCTCCACTGAATATTTGCATATTTTCTAATGAAATGCGAATATTTGCAAGTACTTACTGAATTTACCATAAATAGTCGATTCTGTATTTAGTTCTGAATAATTTGTTAAATTTTTAGAAGTTTTGCTCCATTATACTCATACTTATAGATTTTTCTAAAATTTAGTGCATTCCAAAATTAATCGCCCCGCCATTAATTATATAAATAATGAAATATTATTGCCCTATGACAATTGTAACGTTTTTCTTAATTTGACATTTAATGCAAATACCATTTGAAAATGAAATACTATTGACGTGATTCTATAACATACTAAAACGTAATGAAGAAGAAAATATGTAAGTGTCACGTACCACGATGAGTTAGTCATTCACTTTTGAACCGACTGTTCGGTTAAACTCTCTTCCTACGGACGAGAGAAACCAGAAGGAGGCTACGCTGAAGGGCGGAGTCTCCTTCGAGGAGGTAAAACCGGCCCTATACCCGTTTATACGAGTTCAATGGGCATACTTTTGGCCGAGCCCACGGGCTCGGAATGCCCACGTTAAAAAGGCCTTGTGCCACATGACACCCTCTTGAGGGGGGGTGATTGAATATCGTCACGTACCACGATAAAGTTTTGCAACCATGTCAAAGACGGCTGAACGTGACAAGGATCTCCGAATGATGATAGTTGATGCGTACAAACAAGGTGGTGTCTATACAACACTTTCCAAACGTTTAAATATTCTAAGATCAACATTCTCAAGAAGTACAAGACTTATTGTGTTGAGAATAAATTAAGGACTGGCAGAAAACGGCTAATTTCTCAGATAATGGAAAGAAAAATTGTTAGAGCTGTCTAAAATAATCCTCACTTAATGACAAAGGACGCTGTCAATGATGTAAATACATCAGGGTTGAATTATCGACGAAAACAGTGACTACATGCTTTTATTGAAACGGACTTCAAGCTTGTCGCCCAAAGAAAAATTCCCTTGCTTAAGTCAAAAGACCTAAAATACTGATTAGCTAAATGCGAGGAGACATCTAGAGCAGGTAAGTAAATATTGGAACTCTGTTTCATAACCAAATCAAGATTATTTAGTCACATAATCTTCCATTATATATGGAGGAAAGTGAATGAGACTCATACACTTAAAAAAATCCCCTTCCTACAATTCAGCACAGCGGTGGGAGTATTCTGCTCTGGAGATCTTTTGCTGCTTCTGGATCAGAAATGGTTGGAATACAGGTTATCATCGATAAAGAGTAGTATTTGGCTATTCTTAAAATTAATAGAAAACGAAGTGCACGAAATGACCCACGAAACTTACAAAATACTTAGATGATAACTAAAATACGTTCTAGGCATACGCCACACAAAGTCAGGAACTAAACCCCCATTGAAACATTCTGGGCTTATTTGAGGAGAAACGTAAGAGAAAGAAATCCTTCGAATTTGGAGTAACTAGAGACGATAGCCAAGGAAGAATGAGGCAAAATACTTATCAGTGAGTGTAGTATTCTTTTAAGAATATATAAAATGATTAAAGGCGATAATCAATAATAATTGTTACACAATTGATTATTGAGGCAAGAGGACTAATAATGCTGTTCTATGTTAATTTGTTTTTTTTTTTTAATTTGTATTATTGTTTGATATTAAAATAATAAAAAAAAAAACATTGTTGTGGGAATCACTGCACATTCTTTCAAATCCATTATTTAAACATTTGTGAAAAATGCACATGGAATCTCTACGAAAATTTGCGGAATTACAGCTTTATTTGCAATTATGGAAGGAGTAAATATTTTTTCTACAACTGTATCAATTCATAGAAATATGAAAAGGCCATAGCAACAATAATATATATATATATATATATATATATATATATATATATATATATATATATATATATATATATATATATATATCATTAAAAATATTTTATATACCGAAAAATAAATTATTTTATTACTTTTCGTTGTTAGTGTGTGTTCTTTGGTATGCTTTAAAACTGACCAGCTCTTTAAAAATGATTTGATTAACTTTCCTACTGTTTAAAATTAAAAAAAAAAAACATGCAGTTGTTTTTTCTGGCTTCCCAGAGGATTTTTGCTTAAATACGGAGATTTTAATTAGGGACCATAAGATTTAAGTTGATTTAATGTCTGCAATGCCCGCAATACTAATTACTGTTATAGAAAAATGTAGGGCTCAAGGCCAGAATGTATTGGGAAAGGTTTGTTTTCATCTATGCTACATTTAACTTAGCTAGACTTAGTCACGGACCGAAACATACTATAACTGACCTTACATCAAAATAACACATACTCACTGTTTTTACTCCAAGCACCATAACACGACAGTTTCTCTATGATGTCCTAATAAACCTCTATATACATAATGTCTGGAAGACATTTGACTAATCTGTTTAAGCATGCTACTAGATTTCTAACTAGACGTCATCATTTTACTGTTGAATTAACTATATGTAACTGCCACTTCTAATCTAAGATTTTCTTTTCACGCAATTCTTACCTTTAGAATCCCTTACAATTTCATATCCCTCATAACTACAGTCGTAAAAAAACTAAATACAATGCCAGAAGGTATCTTCTGCCTTCTTGTGACCTTTTCTATTTTTGTCTTTTTTTCCAATCGTCACCATTTCAGTCTTCTCAATCTATCAATTTCATTCTTTGTATCTCCCTGCGTCTTAGGGGCATCATCGTCTTGTTTGGGGAGAAATGATTAAAAAGAAGTTATAAATTAATTTTTGTTTGTCACGGTTGCCAACAATATCCATTTCAGAAGCCGACGAACATTTTCTTGTATGAATATACACCTTAGCATAAAGTTATTTCATTGTACTCATTAAAAACGTCTTATCGAAGAACATAAAATAATTATGGGCAATTATCATGAAACTAAACTGTGAATATTTATTGTTAATAATCTTGTCAATAATATTATACCTTAGTATTTGATTTGGATGAATATCTTTCTAAAAAATACAAAATCTCTCACAAAGACTAAATCCATCCAATGTAGATCTAAATTCATCGCTACAAATAGCTGTCAATGAATTATATTTTATTTATTTCCTCGACTGGGTTACAGAGTTTAATTTTATGATATTTACTCAAAAGCTGGGGGTTGAGTTGATCGCCAGTTTTTAGCTGATTTTCATAATATTCTGAAACTTTTGTCACTGTTTACATCCGCAAAAACGGATTATCTAAATATGACCTTACTGCCAGAAACATTTCACTCGCTTACTGAACGTTTACATTTTACCAAAGATATTATTGTGACATTAAATGGAGTGTTTCTTGATCTTATATTGCCACTATTTCAATTATGGTTTCTATTCAACTATATTGTCATTTCTATAATTATGGTCCCATATATTTTATCAATATCAACTCGATCTCCAGCTTCTTCTAATATCTTGTTACTTTTGAAGTTATAAGTATCATTTGGTCTATGATAAACTTATACATATATATATATATGTGTGTGTGTACGCGCGTGTGTGTGTATGATATATATATATATATATATATATATATATATATATATATATATATATCAGAGATGAGGAATTATGTACATTATTCGGACTATTGTCCTCATCTTTGTCCATATTTATCACAACGTTTCGGTCGTGTACGCTCCGGCCTTCTTCAGGTGGTTAGAATTTTGAACCGAACTCTTTATTTCGCTCACTGGGGTAGACTGTTCTGCGTGCCATGTTTGGACACATGGCACAGTGGATAAAGGCTTTGGTTAGATCCAGTGACAGTACTCAAAGAGTGTGAGTTCAATACCCGGTTAAGGCAGTGGAGAACTTTCAGAGGGAAATTAACAAGAGATAACTGATAACTGACATCCATCAACATGGCACACGGAACTAGAACAGTCTACCCCAGAAATAAAGGGTTCAGTTCGAAATTCCAACCACCTGAAGCAGGCCGGAGCGTACAACGGCCGAAACGTTGTGATAAAGATGAGCACAATAGTCCGAATAATGTAAATTATATATATATATATATATATATATATATATATATCTTGCCATCTTCATTTTTCATAAGAGTATCTAAAAACCCTTTGAGTTATTCAGCTAGAAAGAAAACTGGTTATAATCGTTTTGTGTTAGCCCCACTGTCTTTTCAACTGAACAATGGGGAGAAGAACAAATCATTCAGATCTTTAGTAATGGTAGCAACTTTCATACCTTGGCTCCCATATTCGAAAATCCATTCAAGAACCATCAAGAGAGCGGTGAATAAGTTTAATAAAGAGGTAACAATAGGGAGGAAAACTGGATCAGGAGGTCACATCAAGAAGAAAGATCATCATTTCACCTTAGAGATAAACAGATCAATCAGAAAATATCCAACTCGATCAATAAGACGTTTGGCACGTGAGAGAGAATTTTCACTCATCACAGTCCAAAGAGCAGTGAAAAAAGACTTGAAAATGAAATCGGACATGAAACCTGTGAGTGAGGCAACTTGTGACTCCAGGACAGAAAGTTACAAGGTTAGAGAGAGCGAGATCATCTTGAATCAGCTGGAAAATGATCCTGGAATACACACACACACACACACACACACACACACACACACACACACACACACACACACACGCACGCACACACACACACATATATATATATATATATATATATATATATATATATATATATATATATGTGTGTGTGTGTGTATATATATACATATGTGTGTATAAATATATACATATATATATATATATAGAGAGAGAGAGATAGATAGATAGATAGATAGATAGATAGATAGATAGAATAAATAGAATATTGTAGATAATTATTTTTTCTAGCATCTTAGCATTCATTTTATTGTAGAACCTTCTCGTAGTCCATAATTTTTTTAAATGCTAGTATGTTAAATATTAACCCTTTCTGCAATTATAATTTATATGCTTCTACTGACAGAAACATATTACATACTTAAATACTATGTTATAAAAATCGTTCATCTGATAAGAGTTAACGGTTGTATGAAGTAGATTATGCGTTTTAGTAATCATGAAATATGCGAATAACAAGAACTAAGTAGCGATTTGCTGACAGAATAAGATTTCTTCAGTCGTATAAGTATGATGCAAAACGCTTTGCTATTATTACATCTTGTATTTCAAGAAACAATCATCCCTAAATTTTAGCATAAATGATAGATGACCAACTGTCAGAATATTAGTGTTAAGTATTTCCCTTGAGTGTAGTGGGTGTTACAGAATTTAGGTTGTTTACACAATTTGATTACATTGAAACAAACAACAATAACAACAACAAACATAATCAAATCAAAAGTACCCGAGAATTAATGTAAAAATATATTAAATATTGCAGATTATTGATGCTTCAAGTTTAGTAGATTGCTAACGGAAAAAAAATGGACATTTTTTCAACATCTAGAAAGATTGCCTCAACTTCCAGAGGATTTACGAATCGATTTTATCACTTATACCAGGAAAGGAAAACTTGATACTAAAAATCCATCATCTTATCGTTCGATTTTGAATAAGGTTTTTCAAAAGGGAAAAGAAAGCTTTGAGCTTCCTTTGGCACTGTCCAGAAGTTCGAGAAAAAAAGAAGATATTTTAGAAAGATTAACAAGATGAAAAGCTTCTGATTTCTATAAAAATTCTGTACAGGTATGTAGGTATGAGTGCATCTCATGCAGATGTCTTGATGTAAACGTTTACACATACGCAAATGCAAAATATAGATATACATGTTTGTGTGTTTCTATATCAGTACCTACAATCACTACACCTACGCTATGCGAAAACTAATAAATTAACATTACTATATATATATATATATATATATATATATATATATATATATATTAGCAATACTATATATGTGTGTGTGTGTACGTGCATTGCGTGATATATAGTTTTAATTTATGATATATTTATCAGTAAAAGGGTTATTATCAATGATAGAGTGTATCCTAATATAAAAGTGTGTACACACAGACACACACATATATATATATATATATATATATATATATATATATATATATATATATATATATATATATATATATATATATATATATATAGAGAGAGAGAGAGAGATAGGTAGATAAATATAAAAGGGGAAAATTGCTTTCAAGTATGAAACAGACTTTCGCCGTTAGGGGCTTACCTTATTGTTCACTTTTATATTTGCATATGCTCTTTCTCACTGATAATAATACTTTTACCGATAAATATATCATGAATTAAAGCTATATTTTATAACACATTTGTTTATCTATCTATCTATCTATCTATCTATCTATCTATCTATATATATATATATATATATATATATATATATGTGTGTGTGTGTTTGTGTGTGTGTTGTGTGTTTGTGTGTTTGTTCGTGTAATTATGTGTATATATGTGTGCGTGTGCGCTTATGTGTGTGTGACTGGAATGTACAGTTGAAGAAATCAGAATCAAAAATCGAAGATTGCTTTACTCTTCCCAAACGTGGGGGGTAGCTAGCTAGTCTCGGTGACTGGGGTCCTGATCAGGCATGTTGTTTCCGGTTTTTCTGCTGGTTTTTTTTTTTCTTGGGCAAACACTTCATGTCTATTAAGCTTCTACCTTGAGTGATTCTTATGGTTATGAAAAATACTAACATTTTGCAATCTCTCAGGATCAAACATTTTTTTTCACATTTTTCAAAAGAAATCACTCTCGTGACCATTGATTGAAATAATTTATTTTGTTATCTTTTTTTTTCTTTTTATGTGACATGACTTTTCAGGACGTCGGCGATCATGGATCTCCACCTCCCTCAATCCCTTGCAGTTCTTCAATAAGTCCCTTCCTACTGCTTCCTCCACTTACCCGCCAGGTATGCCACGAATTGTTTTCCCTTGTCTCTCTTTCCCTCTACTCGCCCCGTGAGTATCAGATTCTCCAGGCCTTCCTTATTCATTATATGTACCAGATACTTCAGCTGCCTCTTCCTGATATTAAGTATAAACCTCCTCCTTGTTTGAAGCCTCACTAAGATTTCATCGTTGCTCACACGCTCGGTCCATGATATATTTACGTATATTTTAATGAGAGATAATGTTTTGTGTATCCATCTTTGTATTCCTTTGTATTTTCCTCCTATATATATCTTCATTTCCCAAATGTAATTGTAGAAATGAAATGAAATGTCCACTAGTTGGTATTTACACAAGGGAAAACATCTTATATGCGGGAAAAATTAGGTTTACGTAGAAGCAACACATCGTAGCTGAAAAGCTTGAATGCAAGATAAAATATATAAGATGCAGTGCTAAATATGTTTGGGAATTGGTCAGCTAATTCTACCTCTGCAAGCTTTATCTTTAAAAGAGACACATGAGACGATGCATAGAGTACTGCTGGTATATCTACGTTGGAGATGCTGAATCCTCACTTTCTCCTTTTAAATATTTTATTCCCTCTTGTGGAAGAAACCTTATTTTCCAGGCTGCATCCCCTGGCAGAGAGTTGCAACGTCACAAGGTTCTCACTAGCATATTGGTATTTCCATGGTAACTGTTCAAATAAGATCTATCCATTAAGTTCCATTGCTTCAGACCACAGCTAGAATACGTCATGGAATCACATTCATTTCCTCGCTGTTCTAATAGTAAGGTAAATTTTCACTCAAAAGCCATATTTTTTTAGAATTACTGCTTTGTAAATGGCTTTCGAGTGGAAATTTACATTACAATTAGAACAGCTTGGAAATGAGTGTGATTTCACTTCGTTCAAATTCCATGGCGTATCCTAGCTGTGGTTTACAGAACAGACATCTGTGTATGCGTTTCCCAGAACAATACATTATAGACCACTTTCTCTTAAGCCAATTGTTGTATATCCCGCTTATTATTATAATCTTCACTTCAGACTACATTTTGTTTAATTTATATCATACAACCTATTCATAATAAACATTCTAATAGCAATTATCTACTTTGATTGGTTTGTATTAGATAAAAAAATTGTCTATAGCAAAAACAAAACCTTTGATTTGCCATAACATCACATTCTAGTTTATTTTGTAACAATTTGATACGCCGGAAGTTCATTCAATATAAACCTAATAATACTTCATTGCCTACGTCACTTCCATCTAGAATAAATAAAAAAAAAACTTCATCAACTTTTCAGGAAGCTAAATATTTTGATAGTTTTAGAAGACCTCAATTTATGACACCATAAATAAAGACTTTAACGTCTCACTCATTGGAAACTGCCTTCCAAGCACCGAATCCACTGAATGCATCGATATAATAGAGGAACTGCATCGATCTACACAATGTTACATATATGGCGAGGTTCACGATAGGGAAACATTACAAACCTCTGCAGATGAACTGCAAGGAGGAAATGAGAGCCTCAGTCTATTTAATCGCTTCATAGACTAGGCCAAGTGCATTTACAAACACAGATGGGAAGATATTGGCACTGACCATGTAAGCATACCATACCACACCCCAAACGAATCTACCAATAGAAGACAACCGTCCTGCTTTACGAGCCGAGGATAATGTACTAATAATGAGGTAGCTAGGCTGATGACATAGGATAAGAACGATCTTGAAGAGAAAAATCAGCATCCTCTACTCAAAATGAACCTTTCCTTAACAGACACTATGATTTGGAATTGGAATGAAAGCAGTAATGACACCTACTTTGAATGAATCATAAAAATGCAGGATGTGGAATTATTCAATACTAAACACATTAGATGCCTTAGTATAGGTGAAAAGAGACTAAACGTAGAATATGTTTCGTCCCAGATAGTTTTGACCAACACTGCTAATTGTTAAAAGAACAAAACATCAACATGTAAATTCATTTCATGTACTTAAATATTCTCGTCCGACAGAGACGTTCATATATCTGCCATGCATGGTGCCAAACCATTCTGAAATTTCTAAACTGTCAGCTGTATAAAAGCCTTTTCTAATATCAACAGTGAAAGAAGGGCCTTATCGAAAAAAGCCTGAGGGTTTTGACAAATATCCTTCGGTAACTGATTTCATTGATTTTTTTAGCGCATATCAATTCCTTATGAGTCATTTAATACCGAATTTAAGTTTGAAGTAATAAAAGTATGATATATGTTATTCTGCTTTTACAATTGAATACATGGTAGATCATACTCAGCTTTTGAGCATATACATATTCTTGTAGACGTAATTACTAGAGGCTGTGATACGCGTGTTTCATGTGGTTTTTGTTGAAGTTATATTTTAAAATACAGATTGATTGAACTAATATTATGACAGAGTCCTTTGATGTTGGTTGTTTGTTTGGTTAATTTTATTTGGTGGCATATCTAACTCTATGGGTTATTTAATACCGAAATCTAAATATTTTGTATGTAATTTTATGTTTCCAGATAAATGTATGGTTTTAAATATATTTTGTGTTGATCTTAAAATGTATTGATGTTAAATTTACTATAAAATATATTTTTATAATGTTGGATTGGTTGCTATTTTCCTATAAAAATTTATTGTTTGTCATTTTATTATACAAAAAGAAATACTGTTGATTTTTTTTTTTTTATAGAAAGTTCACTATTTGCCCGTAGCTAGGACCCTAATGGTGGACGTGAGAACAACAGTAATTAAAACGTGATACTCGCTCCTCAAATCTCAAATGTACCGATCACAGGTCTGGCAGACGGATGTATTTTATCGTCATACCGAGAAAGAATTTTAAACATTGTGGACTGGCGCTATTGTATAAAAAATAACTGTACCAAATAGCCAGAAAGCACATCACTTGAGGAGTTGCATCAAAGGGGCCAAATAAAACGAATACCACTTGTAACTCGTGGAGAAAATAATGACATAATCAAGATGTTGGTATTTCACTTCATTTGAAACCCAAGTTTAGGAAGGAAACTCCCTTCAATACTGGAAAGGGCGTCAGCAGCAACCAGACTTGAGAAACATATTTTTCTGAAACAAAAATATTAAGTTATTTTATAAACTTCAACCGAAAGAAGTATTCGTTTCACGTTCAATGAATGCCAGATATTTCTTTATAGTGAAATCGCCATTATTACACATATTACGCGCGATTAATACTTTGGAACAACTTCGTTTTCTGTGTATAAGTTCGTGTGTGTATGTGTGTGTATATATGTCTGTGATATTAAACAAACAATAAACATAAAAACCACTTTTGCTAAATTTTTAGTAAATTAAACCGCTAGAAATAGTTTTCTGCAAACAATGACTCACAATGGGAAATATATTTCTAGGAAAACAAATATATTTTGTATTATTACATATGATTCCAACTCAATGTTAATATTCTTTGTATATATGTATATTTCTTTTAAATTTTAAAATCCCTAATTGCATAATCGAATCTATTTCAAAA
Organism: Acanthosepion pharaonis; assembly: GCA_903632075.3. Taxonomy (NCBI): domain Eukaryota; kingdom Metazoa; phylum Mollusca; class Cephalopoda; order Sepiida; family Sepiidae; genus Acanthosepion; species Acanthosepion pharaonis. The sequence continues at coordinate 2,930,685 of CAHIKZ030000946.1, forward strand.
AGTACTATTAAATTAATAATTAAATTGAAATTTAATGTTTTTTAGTTTACAAAATTATATGACTATAGCATCAAATATTTTTATCTAGAAACATGTGAACCTATTTTCGAATATGTATTTTTTTAAATAAAATTAGATATGTTATTGAAAACTTATACAATGGCTGACCACTGGGAAAGAGTTCTACTATTTCTTCAAATATAGAAATATGAACAAAAGTACAAATTCTTACAATTACTAATTTACAAGTCAATTTTCTTTATCTACTTTAAAATAAATGTAATGCCAATTTTATGCTTTACGCTGTGTAGAAATGCATTGTCTCCGGGTAGAAAGCAGAGCCGCTGTGCAATGGGTGGAGGCTCAAGTTATTGTACAAATAGGAGAAAATAGCTAAGGTTGGGGACATTATACTCGACGTTTGATTCTTATAGCTTAAGACCGAGACATTTAAGTAAGACCCCAGGGTAAGGCTGATAAATTGCAGTAAAATAAAAAACACCCAAAGAAAGGGAAAGATTTCCGAGTGAAATAATATTCGGCTAAGAATATCATTTCTAGGTCTTAGCTATTCCAGCAGAAATTATCAGTTCCTTCATTCCATCTTTCGTTCAACTTTTTATTTTGTATTTCTTCGTGTTCCCCTTCTTCTAATCTTTTTTTTTCCATCTCTAAATCTTAATTATTTTTACATTCGCTTCTCTATCATTTTTTTTTTTTTTAGTTTTTGCCATTTTTTTCTCTCTCATCCCTTCAATTCATTTATATTTCCTGATTCCGTTTTTCTATTAGACTTATTCTTCTATGCTGTTCCAGGGCGTGAATGATCACGGCTATCCACAACTTCCTGTTTTTCAATAAGTAACCTTTGAGTTTGTTTAACTTCCCTGTCATTTCACGATATACGCGATCATAGCTCTCCGTACATTCCTTTTCTTCATTATCTGTAAAGAACAGCGATCATGTGGCAAATAGTGGTGATGTTTCTGTTTGACGCCTTCAGAGTTGCCAATTCAGTTTTTCAATTCTTCGAGACTGGATGCCACACAGGAAAAAGGAAATCAGTCTATCGTTTTATTAACCAATATCTGGGAAGAGAAAGTATAGATCTATGACTTTCGTAATAGTTAGAATGCAAACGATTTAGCTGAACTTGCGTTAAGATAAACGTTATACTATCCGCGCATTCTGCAATTCATTAAGGTAATCTTATGTAGGTTACACTTGATTTCAACCCGTTTCCCTTGAATTAAGTGTATACGAAGTGTGTTAATTTCACTAAGGTTTCTTTCTTCATAGCCCAAAATGTTGAAACGCCTCTTTCTAAGAGTAGAAATAAGTTTCCATGTTGTTCCTATTTTCTTTAATTATTCGTCGTTGCAAAAATGTTTCTATTTTTCTTTTCTTTTTTTTCTTTTCTTTTTTATATTTTGTGTATCACGATCTTATTTTTTGTACGTATAAATTATTTCCTTCTCACCGACATTTCCGTAATGTTTTCTTTCTATTCTTTTGCGTCTCTCTTTCTCTTTCTTATGTTTCTTTTTTTTTTTTACTTATTTTTACTTCCTCCCATTACTCCGTTCTCGCTTCTATATTTCTTATCGTCGGCTTTTTTCTATTTGTAATAATCCATTTTGCCTATTATAATTTGTTTGCTTCCGAGTTCACTTTCTATTTGCAAATGTTTGTTTTCATTAGCTCAACTCGATGATTTCTCTCCCTTTTTTTGCCATTTATTTTCCATTTCTCTATTTTTACTGCTTGACATTTATTTTTATCGTATTTCTGGCGAAAATCTCATCGTCTTTCAAGTTTGCATTTCGGCTCTTCCTTTGATAGGAATAGAAAAACAAGCAACGGTTCCGATGCTTCTAGAAATTAATATTCAAGACATGCTGATTGGATTTCTGTCTACTCTGCTCAGACTCGAAGCGCCATTCTTCTAATGAGATGACACCGTGGAATCTGTGCAAATACACAGAAATAGGGGCGAATAATATCAACAAATAGGGATTAGTTGGGATCAATAAAAAATAAGAAAGTGTTTCTTAGAATCTCAGCTTTTCACATGACACTCAAATATATTAGTGGCAGGCACGTTGAATAAATCAATTTCTACGTCCCAAATAGGTGCATGGCACATTGAGTGTATGAATGAACGAGTGGGTTCAAAGTAGTCATAAAAATCTAATGGGTATATAGTGAGATAATCAAAATATCAACATACCAAAATTGACATATATATATGTGTGTGTGTATATATATATATATATATTTATATATATATATATATATATATATATGAAAAGAAGAATGTATATATGTGTGTGGTGTTTCCAAGCAAGTCCTCCGCTCCCACCGGTCCGATCTCAATGATTCATAGCTCATTCAAAATCCCTAGAAAAATTAGGCGGAGGGAACGGTTTTCGTTGAGCTCAGATTCAGAGTTGCCAGATTATGTGAGGTTAAAACCATATATTAATATATTATACTAGCCATTATCGTGACATGTCTAATTGATGTCAGTTATCTCCTGTTAATTCCACTCTGAAATTTTCTCCACTGCCTTAACCAGGTATTGAACTCACACTCTTTGTTTCTTGTCACTGGATCTAACTAATGCCTTTATCTACTGCGCCATGCGTCCTTAAGATAATTGACATCCATTAGAAATGGTACGTGGAACTAGAACAGTCCACACCAGTGTGCGAAATAAAGGATTCACTTCGACATTTCAACCACCTGAAGAAGGCCGGAACGTACAAAGGCCGAAACGTTGTGGTTAACATGGTGACAAAGATGAGGACAATAATCCGAATAATGTACATAATGTACATAATACCTCATCTCAAAAATATCAACAGATAATGAAAGGCCGAAACGTTGTGATAAATACGGGGGCAAAATGTGGACAATAATCCGAATAATGTAAATAATGTACATAATACCTTATCTTAGAAATATAGACTGATACTGAAAGGCTAAAACGTTGTAATAAATATGGCAGCAAAGATGAGGATAATATTCCTAATAATGTACATAGTTTACATAATGCCTCATCTCAAAAATATCGATGGATATTAACGCACAAAGACAAAACTATAACCCATCAAACCAATTAAGATCAATGGTCGTAATAGTTGTACCAGATGTTTATCGACATCATATAATGTTGCTTGTTTGGGCATTAAGATGCAGTGTATTGACTAGCAACTTTGCTTCGCTTGATCAATTTATGACTGAGAAGTGAGTTGTATGATCATTGGGTGCTCCACACTTTCAATCGTCGGCCACATCTAATCTTCTTTTCGTAAATCACCATGATTATGCTCGTTGTTTATTTACTTAGAACCTACGTCATGTAAAGCACTATTATTGCATACGGCAGTCTCGAGAAGCAATGGATCTGCGCCCGAAGAGATATGAACTACTCAGTGTGCAGTTCAGCCCAGAGTTTTCTTTTAAATTAAAAACGGCTATTGACCATGCAGCATGTCTCTCCTCGCCACAGCTCCAATGTTGTCCATGTGAAAGCCAAGGGCCAATACATATTGGCACATGCGTCAACGCACGAGTTGGCAGAACAAAATAAAACATGACATCAGATTGGACCTTACTAGGGACTCCTTCTCTGGATTGAATTCAGAGTTGTTCTTTTACTAATCTGGTTGCCAACAATGGCTACAGAGCACATACTGTTCTATTATTTACCTATAACTGAAGGTTTTGAATTCAGAGTTTTCCATCTCGTAAAAAGGTTGCCACACTAGACTATAGAACCGAGTCTGCTCTGCTATTTACCCATAGCTGAGGGAGAAGTGATGGATTCATACCTTTCCCAAGAGTATTAGTACGTAAGTGAATGTAATAAACTTGACTGGAATTCGATCTATGATCTCCGATTTCTCAGTCGAACCATAATTCATTATTCTTCCGTGCCTGTAACCAATACCTAGTAAATAATGACCTATGCACGGTAGAGTAATGGAGAGTGGATCGGATTGAGTTCGAATCCCAGTCGAATCCATTGCATTCACTTACTTACATGATAATACCATTTAGGAAAGGTATGGATCCTCTTCTTCTCCCCACAGCTATGGATAAATAGCAGGACAGACCTTGACTGACACCTGGACTACCGCAGAAAGAAATGGCTACCTACTGCGGGAAAATCTCTGCCTCGTCAGTCATGTATCGAAAGATACATGATCGCCTAGGCGAGTCACGTGCATGGCACATAATTGACTGACCATTTTAATCGCTAGAAGAAAATGGTAAGAAGTATAGCAAAATCTATTTGTTTTTTTTTTTAGAAAAAGAAATCAGCTAGAAGACAGAGGCGATAAAACATCTGCTTCAAGGAAAGGAAAAAATTGTCAACTTTATATAAATTTAAATTTGTACTTCTCTACGTTTAAGTTGCTTCATATTATGATTGTTATTTGATTAATAATGTTAATCTTAAATATCATAAATTCAGGATTAAGTACTTATATCCCAGCGTTTGAAGAATTGAGTTTCGAGGAACATTTTAGAAAAGAGAAACTTATTCGCATCTAATCTCCAAACAGTTAATTTCCCCAAAAAATAATCTGTCAAATGAACGGTCTTGTCATAACATCTCGCTTTCAGTCACTTTCCCTCCGACCTAATCAAGTTTCGCTGTGTCTTTACTACGAAGATTTTCATGATACTTTTCTCATGTGCTTTTCTCTATAGTGCCTCAACTTCACGAATTTAAGCGCAGTACTCGATTGGCAACTAGGTCTCATCATTTTTTCTGATGAAACATTCAGATGTAACTATCAGTAATATTCAGATTATTTCTTTACTCGCATTTCTCGTATACGGAAATGTTTTCCAGCTTATTTTCCTGACAATTAAAATCGCTGAAAATTTAAATGCAACATTAATCGCCTTCTATCTTTCAAACAACTGGCCTTTTATTGTTTTATTCTCCAAACTAAGGTTTTCTGACATTTTCACTCTCAGTAGCCCGTTGTGTCATAGTGACTTTATTATCTTTCTTGGGGGTGAAATGATTAAAAAAAAACATCATGGCGCAATTACTTGCTTAATGTTTCTAATATTTTTTTTCTGTTTCACTTTATTTTGTTTTTCTTCCCCAATCTCTCTAATACACTTTCAAATAGACAACCACATAATCACTTTAGATTATATAGACTAAGTTTAATGGGGGATGGTATTTTATAACATTTTTTTGTCTTTAATACAAATTCCAAGGGAATGAGATAAATTTATCACAAAAATTAAACTTAACGAATTGAAAATCACGAAAGAAAATAGTTAAATGATAATTAGGTAAGTGATAAAACAATACTTTGTGGTCGAGCGGTAAGGCACGTCAGGCTATATGATGGTTCCGTATAGTATACAGGTTTGAATCCTGTCGAAGGACGAGTATTCTCTATGAAAATTTCTCGGATATTCAGGCCGGTAATGGTATTTAATACTGTTTATTATAAACAGAGAATTTACTGAAATACTTGTACCTATAAAAATAATGTTAAACATAAAAATGTCTTTATATATATATATGGTGGGGCAGTGGTTAATGTATTTTAGGTTTTATGCAATTTATAATTATTTTCATCTGAAGTTTACGTCCATATTCTTCAAAAAATGTTAGACGTTCGATGGCATCTACATAGATATTCAGCTGATACATTCCTACACACATCCAAATGCAACTGGGGATACCCATTATCGTCGACCCGTTTCTGTCACCTTCCATATAAACAGACGTAGATTGTTGTGACATTTGACAATCATGCCAGATCCTGGGCCGATTCTCTGATGATAGAAGCGACGCAAATGCACTTGAAATAAATAAATTGAAAGCGGCATATTCTAGCTCATAAGAAAAGGAGTAACATATCTACTTTGATGGGGGGGGGAATATATTATTTTGTATTTCTGCTCTTTAGGTTTACATGGTCAATATCGACTCCTGCTGTGAAACATCAAAATGAACTTAAAAAAATATTAAATGCTGAAAAACAATTCACGGCTTCACCAGTTAAGTTCTCTCTTGATGATCTTGTCAATACGAGGCTAGCATTGGTTATTTTTCATATTATAATTTAATACCATCAATTGGAAACGATATTTGAATTGGACCCCAGTCTGACATTGTTGTAAATGAAGTGTTTATTGTAAATAGAAATATGCTATAAAATATCAGTTTTCTATTTTCATACATATTTTACACATCTCTCTCTCACTAGATAGATAGATAGATAGATAGATAGATAGATAGATAGATAGATAGATAGATAAAGAAGCAGTTGTTAACCTGTATGGATATTCTCAAGGTGGATTTAATCCAGAGAGCTCAATAAAAAAAAACAGGGAAAATATTAGTTAAATTAAGAAACATAATTTTAAGGGTTCAGAGGATTGTAGTTTATTTCCCCAGGAACTGGATTTTCGTGCTGGTTCATCGGATACCATTTCCAATTCTTTTAATGAATCAGGGCGAAAATCCCGTTTCTGGGAAAATAAATTATAATCCTATGAATCCTTTTCAGTTTCTTATTTAGTTTACAATGCATATTTTCTGTGAAAGTTGCTGCCACATATAATCTGGTGTTCTTGATGAAATCCAAAAAGAAATCTGTAATATTATTGTTCCTGTAAAGTAGTATCTTTGTGCCTTTACTATAAATACATTCATGGTAAGTATTCTGAAAAGCTTTCCATTCTTTTACCTAGACTTTCTGAATGTATACGCATTTTGTAATTGAAGACAAAGTCTCATCATTGCACATTTGAAATGTCTATATATAACCGTAAGTTCTATGTTAAGAGTTTTTTCTCTCGTACTTTCCGCTTGTCAACTTTGATCCACAAAAGTTTAAATGCAATGTCAGTCGTTATCTTCTTTCTTCTAAATCCCTGTTCATTTTATGTTATCCCAGCTTAATACATATATATTTTTTTTCTTTTTTTATATTCTCTGAAATCAGCCATCCCTTGCATTTCCGTGTCTTTATTGCCATGTTTGGAATGAAAAAATAACATATATTCTGTTAAAGTAAAAATCATCCTTGATAATGGGTAATAGAATAGTCGAAGGCGCTTGGATAAGCAGAACATTTGGACGGTTTTTACACATTTTATGATCAAAAAAAAAAAAAAAAAAATAAACACGAAAAATTAAATTAAATGCTTAATCACAGTACTTTGTCAGTCGCCTTTTACGAAACTTATAAATACATGTATATATGTGTGTGTGCATATATGTATATATATGTGTGTGTGTGTCTGTGTGTGTGCATATATATATATATAAATGTGTGTGTGTCTGTGTGTGTGCATATACTAAGCCGATGAAAAAAATCGGTAGATAAACAAACAACAATTAATAATAATAATAATAATAAAAATAATAATATTGACTGCATATTAATTGGTTTGTAATCCAGATAGAAACATGAGAAAAAATGTTAAAAATTGGAATTTTGGCTCACGCCTCTAACCTTCTGCAACAAATAAAATGAAATTAAACTTTTTGTGGGAGGAGTGCATGTGTTGTATTACTAATTAAATGTATTAGTTTTGTACTATTTATTTTGACACAGTTAGAGATAATGAGGGTTTGTAAAGACTATTATGGAGACTATATTCAGTGAGTATGTCCAAATTCCTATTTCAATCTGGAATAAACCTATTTAAAACTGGATTTAGCAAATAACCCAATGTTACATCGTCTATACCAAAAGACAAACATATCTTATCGTATGATAAATCAATAATATCCCAAGTATCACCAAATGAAATTACTTTGGAAGCAATGTAAAAACATAATATATTATCACCTGAACACATAACTACATAATATATTATCACTGAAACATATGGTGCTAATCACGTCTTAATTATATAGTCAGTATTTATGACTTAATTATATAGTTAGTATTTTAAAAGCAACTTGCATTTCCTTGTGTCTATTTTGACTTTCTAGGATATTAAATCAAACAGTACACTGCAACTGTTCTACTGTGGTCTGATTTTATAGACGCCCACTTGAATAGCAGGACCTTTGTTCATCCAGAACAACGTAAATGCGATGTAGGCCGAGGAAGCGTCTAGTGTCGCTGGTCAATTTCTATTTCTGTACATTCACTCGAATAAGCAACACATATTGGGAGAATGAATTCTGGGAATCAAGTGGCAGACGGAATTGGCAAGTCAGAAATCAATTCCATGGGTCCAACGATTTCCATATGCAATCGTCGCGAAAATGTAAGAAGTTTAAAGCTAAACGTAGGTAAATTTTGAGGTAAAAGAAAGATGATGAGTAATGCCAGTAATGGTGGGAACACATTTAGGTGCTTCGATTGTAGAACTCTTTCCAAATTGGCATCACAAAGAATAAAAGGCGCGGAATCGAATCAGACACTAATAGGAAATGCTCTAAAATTGATTGTCAAACAGGAAATTATGTAATATCCAGATAGGAAATATGGACGGATGCCTACACAGTCGGTCATTTAAGAGGATTATCTTCCAACCAGACAACAACACCATAACAATTGCAGGAGTAGCAAGGGGTGAGAGAGAACTATTAATTGGATGTTGGCCATTGGAGAATGTAGTCTTAAAGTCCACTTCCGGTCTCGTCCGACGTTATTTAAAAGAGGTCTGTTATTATATCATGTGAGTGTCTTTTCACGTTATTTTATTCTCTTTCTTTAGTCCGTCCTTCAGGTTAATTCAATTATGATAATTCATCGTTTTTCGGATTTTCATTTATTTTCCTTATGCTTCTTGAGTAAGTACCTTCTTCCTCCATATGTTATTCTAGGATATATTTCAGCTTGATCTACTTTACAGCTTTTTGTATTTTCTTTCTTAGATCTTTCATTACTTGTCCTTTATTGCTCCTTTTTCTACTTTAAAGGTTTTATTTCATCTGCAGCTAATTACGTTACAGATTTATTTTAGACTTTAGATATTGTCACTATTTTGATTCACTTGTTTCTTCTTTTTCTCCTCCTTATTCTACCCATCCCCTCACATCCTCATCCAACTTCTTCTTCTTCTTCTTCTTCTTCTTCTTCTTCGTCGTCGTCGTCGTCGTCGTCGTCTCATCTTCCCTCTTATCGTTCCCCTTCATTCTTCATCTTTGTCTACTCCTTCTCCTTCTTTTTCTTCTTCTTTTCTACCCCTCCTTCTTCTTATATACCTTCTCCCTGTCTTCTTCTACTTATCCCCCTCCTCCTTCGCATTCTTTACATTCGTCTTCTTCTTCCCATCTTCCTCCTTCTTATCCTTCCCCTTCATTCTTCTACTTTGTCTACTCCTCCTCCTCCTTTTTTTCTTCTTATTCTTCGCCTGCTACTTCTTCTTATCCCCAATCCTCCGCGTCTTCTTCTTCTCTTCATCCTCTTTCTCCTCCTCTTCCTCTTTCTCCTGCTTCCCCCTTATTATTATTCTTATTCTTCTTTTTCTTCTAACCCGTAATTCTCTTTCTCTGTTAAACAGTCTTTAATCAACCTCTCGTCTTTCTCATATGCTTTGCTCTCTTTCTTTATTAAAATAACCCTTTGACATTTATTCACATGCGGACACTTGTCCACATCTTCTCTGTTATTATCACAACTTTCCGGCCATCAGGTACTTGTCGACAACAACGACGATGAGGAAAATATCCTGCGTGCATCTAATATAAACAATGATCCCAAAAATTCTAAACAGACACCATCTATATTCTTTTTTCACACGTGTTTTCCCTACTTTTGATTAGAAAGAATTTATCACATTTACATCAGCGTTCAGTTAAAACCATTCTTTCAAAACGTAAAGTTCGTTTTCTTTGGAATCGGCATTATGTCTTTTAATTGGATTCAACCATTGAGCGCTCTTTTCGCATTTAGTATTAAGTTTCCTTTTTTCCCGCATTCTTATTTCTTCTTCCTTATTTACTGTCGCTTTTCTCGTGTGGCTTCATTTTCTCTTCTCTTTGATGCCATTCCTGTTTCCCACCAAATCATTTCTCTTTCTAACACTCTTTCTTATTCTTGCCATACTTCCTCGCCATTCCGGTATTAATCTTAATTCCATTCTAAAAAACAAATCACATATCAATTATTTTCGCCAACTAATACCCACATCTTTTTCGAGTTAAAAATTCCAGCAGACCATAGCTAAATTACTTCATTATACAATGAACTGTCATTCTAATGAAAACGTTAGAGTGTTGCCGACAGTCGGTATCAGGAAAGAGGGAGGGATATTCCTAGAAATTTCTCTTGAGACTACGAGTAGCTGGCCGGAGTTGGGGTTAGAACAAACTGAGGTAAGGGTACTATTCAACCATGTAATTAAACATTTTAAGAGGAAAAGTGAAAGACTTTGAAGAAATTCAGACAGAAAATAATTAAGAGTTTATTTAGATTTCATAAGTTGTCGCTAAATTTGTAACAATATCTATCTCGTAAATTTTAATTAATGTAAACACATACATATTATCAGAGGTTATTTAGAAATTCCTTCTTCACTCCAAATATGCCGACTTTACCATTTCATGTTTATTCCGTAGAATCATATTGCCAACGTTCAAGTGTTTTCTATTTTTTTTTTTCAGCTTCAGGAATGAGGATATAAACTCACACGAAGAGACGTATTTACTTTTACCTTTGCAGTCTGATGAAGGGTATCATTTCGAATAGAAAGTGGGAACAGAAAATATATGTCATTTAATTGAGTTTCTGGTTATGATAATAGTTGCTACTATCAAACAAATTTCAACATAGCTAACAGTCTAACTCTTTGCCTTCGGGCGGAGAGGAACCCGGACGAGGCTCTGTCGAAGGCCAGAGTCTCGTTCGGGGTGGTTGACTGCCCATAAACCCGTTTATGCGGGTTCAAAGAGGGAATATTTTTGGCCGAGCCTACAGGCTCGGAGTTCCCACGTTAAACCCGGCCTTGTGCCACATGTAACCCTCGTGCGTGGGTAGCTTAATATCACTATCAAACAAATTTCATATACAAAGGAATGGGTAAATACACGCTGTGAAATATTTCCCAAACACTTAACCAATAACCTGACATCTAGTATACATCATAGAAATTCAAACTATAGAATCATTACACACTAAACACTTCAAATACCTCAGTGGTTGCATCAGTTTTAACGAAGACATTCTGGTTATCAATCCAGAGGTATTTTTGGGGAATAGCGCAAATTTCGACAAGAAAACAAACCTATCAACCTGAAAACTCGAGTCACGATGGATTGAGATTTTCATATTGGTGTTATGAATGACGCCATACACGTGAGAAATATAGAAACTGTCACCTGTATAAAATCGCTTCAATGGTTAAAAGATTTTGATGGAGAGAAGCCTGACGGTTTTGGCAAATATTATACTTCTTGGACATTGTGGACTGAGCCTATACAATCAAAGTCAGACATTTAGATGGCCATAAATAACAGATGTTCTGAAATTATGTTTCGTAACCATCTCTATTCGCTTTTAGATACATCGAGAATGATATCTTCCATTTTGACATAGAATGAAAATTGTACTACACGCGCGGGTATAACTGCCAACCCCTGCATCTCGAATATAATCACATTTTTGGGATGTGTTCAACGTCAGGAAGAAACTAGATGATATCTATCAGAGAAATCATAACAGAAAATGAGAATTAAGTCTGTCGACGCTTATGCCGGATGGAGATCCATCTCAATCTTTCTTGAATAACGTTTTACGCTGTTTTTTTTTTTGTTTTTTTTTTTGTTTACGGTTAATGCTCTAAGAAATTGAAATCTTTGAAAATTGGAAACTAATCAATAAAGATGAACTTAGATTATTAGATGAAATAGGGCGAAAAAGAAAGAAAAAAACAGACGTTCTTAAATAATATTTCGTAAAACATGTTAGATATAATCAACTCTTTTATGTTTCAGATAGGTCGAGAAGCTCAAGATGACATCTTCTGTTCTGACATAGGATTAAAAAGGTACTACTTGCTCGATCTTAACCAGCAACACCAGCAAATCGAATGCAGCTGCATTCTTGGATGTTTTACACATTAGGAACGGATCAGAGTTTTCTATCGAAGATATTTTATATGCGGCCAACAAAAAGAAACGTGTGAAGCGGTGGAATATTAAAAGAAACGTTCGTTTAACATATCCGTTGTATCCTCAACCAGGAACTACAGAAAGTCAATGAGGGCCATTACATAATCAGCTCCACTTTATGTAATCATTATCAGCTGCTGGAGAATATTTGGTTTAAGTATTAAGTGATTTCTAGAGAGTATTGTATATCCTGTATGACTCGTATCTTCCTATTGAAGCGATTATGAAACAAATTGATGCATCCTGGTATGTCCGACATACTTTGATTTTTATTCTGTGAGAAGAAAATCTTCCATGACGAGGAATCGAAAAGGAAGAAAGGATTTTAAAATCTGTGAGCAATGCTATGGGGTCCTGCATCTTTGTCTGTAGGATTACAAAGACAATAACACCATCAACTATATTTTGGTTACTGAACACTGAAATTCGTACCTGGTCGAGGAAGGGCAAACATGTACAATCAAGCAATCACTCCGTCACACGTAACTCACGTGGCCCCTCTTTTTTAGGGTAATCATATTACCAGTGATATCACCTCTCACCCACAAGATCTGTACTTATAAACTTTTCTTACTTCAGTACTATAAACTAATATATATATATATATATATGATGTTTTAAAGATGGTGGGCTATCAGCGACACAACACAATACCTAAGATACTCCAAACTTTTCATTACTGTCAAACTCCCTGCATTGAGAAGAGAGGAACCTGGACTAGGCTTTGACGAAGGGCGAAGTTTCGTCCGGGAGGTAGACAGTCTTTGAACCCTTTTATGTCGGTTCGAAGGGAATATTTTTGGTCAATCCTATGGGCTCGGAGAACAGACGATAAAGTCGGCCTTGCGCCACATACGACCCACGTTAAATATAAGAATATCAAAGATACTTTGAATTCATCTTGTAGCCCATGGATAAAAATGTGAATCGAGTCTGTCGTCGTTTATGTTGTATGGAAACAGATCTCGAGGCTAATGACGTTTTTTCTTGAATAATCTTTTTGCTGTTTTTTTTTCTTAGCTGACCAAATACAGTTAATGTTCTTAGAAATCAACATTTGGTATTTGGAATCCAAATCAATAAAGATGAACAAGATTATAGGATGAAATATGGCGAAAAGAAAAGAAAAAATATGTTAATATTATAGAAGCAAAACCAAAAAAAAGAAGAAATGCTGTGGACTCAATCAACACTTGAGTGACATTTCAACCATTTGTAGACCGATTCACCGATGTCAAAGAAAATAGAATGTAATCCTATATATAACTGAACGCTCAAATAAGTCCCCAATTTTAAACAACATCAAACTTAGTGATACTGAAGTTAATAAGACTATGAATAAATATTAAAACAATTAAAATTGATATTGAGCCGGAACATTTTATAGTAACATAATCTCTTCACAGATTCTAAAATAACGGTTTCCAGTTTTCTGAAAGCGCATCATAAAGTACTGATCTACATTACGTAGTAGTAATGATCGTCAAATATGCAGAGGTATCTTGAATGAATTCATTATATTCAATATACAAATTAATATTTTATTAACTAGATTTACCAATCTGTGTAATTCATTTTCTAACTTATCTGTTTGACTTTCGTTCTGGTAACAGGGGCTTTGATGGTACATTAGAGCAGGTTGATTTCACTTTTGTTTAATATATCAGTATTGCAGTCGGTGCTAAAGTTGTTGTTGTTGTTGTTTTGTTTTTTTTTGTTTTGTTTTTTTTGGATAGGATACGTAGTGACACCAAAAATTAGTTTCATAGCTTTTACTAATTTTTAAATAGGATCTTACATCATTAATCACAACAAAAAAAATAAATAATTGTATATAATAACATAATACTGCTAGGAGTAAATTATAAGACAAATATTTTAAATTCGCATTCTTTATTGAAAATAACAATAAAACTAAAATAAGAAGTTACATAATCATATAGAAAAATTGTCGAATATATTCTTATTTTGAAATAAATGACGGTCTTATTCGATGGAACAATGGTTTAGTAAAATATAGTTGTGCCTTCTTCTTGTTTATATACAATCTTTAAAGCTTCAGGAAGTTAGAAATTTTATAAATTTGTGTTATAAGTCTTTCATTGAACTCTGGAAAAAAATTCCAAATCTGCGATTTTCAAACTAAACTTAATCTTCAAAGTCATTTCCTCAAAAATTGGTAGCGATATGGAATGGAATATTTGGTGTTCTTATTAATATATGAAACTCCAATTTGCAAATGGAGTGCAGTACGATGCTTCCAGAATCGACCTACTCTAATGGCACATAATGTATGTCATCTAGCATACATTTTGCATACATATATCCTAGCAACAAATAGCGAGTTCAGCAGATTTCCTCGTCTTATCGATCAGAAAACGTCTTCCAGGCTTCGAATCCTGACTTGATCTAATAAAGGAAGTATATATATCCACAAAATCGTATATGTCTGGTGATGGCCAGAACAGAAAATATTTCAAGGTGAGTATGCCAAGAAGGAAATTTAACCTCCAATTTATTTATTCACTTACTGGACAGTGTTTCGGACGAGTCCAATAAAAGATGAAACTGACATTATTGAGACACCACATATCACATCATAAACGCGAGAACAATACTTCTACGGCGGCTAGACCATCACCTATAATTATGTGGATTATACTGCAGCTATGCTGGTCGGACCTTAGTTACAGTTTCGGGGAGAGAGTGAGGTATATATATATATATATATATATATATATATATATATATATATATAGGCATATGGTCATGCAATGTCTTAATGATTTTTAAAAACATACGCGAACACGCTGTTATAGTTATTTACGAACTTTTAATGAAGATATGGAGTTTTTTTCTTTTCTCTTTTTACAAAACAAGCGCTTCAATAAAAGGGATCTGACAGGGAATTGGTAGAAATATAAAATGTCCTTCCTATATATTTGTTATATTCAATTTCATATAATGCTGGTATATTGGTATATTCCTAATACATTTTGTTGAGTGTTGGTTGGTTGGAATGCAGATATTATCACGGCTACACGAGCGTACACTTAACCGGGTTTTGAACTCACACGGTTTGGGTCCTGTCTCTGGATCTAACCAACGCCTTTATCCACTGTGACATGTATCATTGATATCCATTAAAAACATGGCAGGTGGAACTGTAAAAGTCTACCCCAGTGTGCGAAATAAAGGGTTCACTTCGACATTCCAACCATCTGAAGAAGGCCGGAGCGTACAACGGCCGAAACGTTGTAATAAATGTGGCGACAACGTTGAGGACAATAGTCCGAATAATGTAAATAGTGCACATAATACCTCATCTCAGAAATATAGACAGATACTGAAAGGCCGAAACGTTGTGAGAAATATGGCGACAAATATGAGGACAATAGTCCGAATAATGTAAATAGAGTACATAATACCTCATCACAGAAATATAGACAGTTACACGAGCGTGTTTATCATTGTAATTTACCGCTGAAGATGGTCTCAGAAGAGGTCGAAAATACTTAGGATACAGAAAACTACAGCGCCTTCCTTGATGAATTTCACCTCAATATCAAGAAATGATAAGTATAAAATTAAGTAGACACAACATATATATAATATTCAATGAGACATATAGATATATATGTCATAGAACCGCATCACGAATTTACGACCTGACTCTGCTATTGCACGACATTTATCGTCGCATATCAATCTTCTATGTCAACATGACAAAATATCATCTTTGATGGTGAAAATCTTTGTTTAAATCTCAATATAACCACTCTGATGCTGGCTTATGTGAGCAGAAAGCTTAGATCAAGGAATGGCATAATAAAAAGTATCCAGATGTTGAACAGTTTTTGTCATTATTTTCTTCGGAAATTAAAGCGACTATACGAAGCTTAGAACCGTTAATTATCATACACAATAGACATTGTTGATAAGCCGTAAAAGAGTAATCAATTAATCATCTGTTTTTGGACATACAGAAATTTAGATATCATATTCTCTTAGCGTTGGTAAATTGAACAACGAGGTAGTTTGATTTCTGCCACTTCGAACGTGAGGAATTGTGTTTTTAAGATGAACACACACACACATATATATATATATATATCATAATTCATCGAATTTAGAAGAAACCTCAAAAGAATGAACAATATTTGGGACTCATCAGCAGTGAGCATTCACTACCTAGAATTGAAACCCTAACAGTTACGATAGGAGGCAAACACCTTAGTAAATGTACAAACGGGCCTGATAGAAGAAGATGTATCGAATTAGACTCGATATAGCGCCGCTCAATCACATATTCCGTGATGGAACTCATCCGTGTTTCTCTTTACCCACAAGACTGTGCCTCCACGAGCTACGATTACTATCTACAAGCTGCTGAGTCCCGAGCATTAGAAGCCGGTTTAAGCAAGGATATACAGATAGAAATAATTAGGAGGATTTAAAATAATCATAATTAAGTAATTCATATATATATATATATATATATATATATATATATATATATATATATATATATATATAAATATATATATATATATATATATATATATATATATGTCTGTGTGTGTGTGTTTGTGTGCGTGTGTGTAAAGGAAGGCTTTCGGTATATATATATATATATATATATATATATATATATCGGTGAATTTTCGTCGTTGTGGCTTAAAGTTATATAAGTATTTACTAGAATGTCATTAGCCTGACACGTTTTTTTTAACTGGAATCTTATCCGAGATATTCCCTGTATGCTGTTTACGTGATTAGCAGATATTGTTTAGTTCAAGTGCATTTAAAATGAAGAACGTTATGTTAAAAGATAAATAAATATTGCGAAATGTATGTTATTACTCATCATGAAGATCCATTTCTCTCGCTGTCATTTTCTGTATATTTTTTCCTCTCACGTTCTCCCCTTTCTCTCAATATATGATAGCAATATATAAACATATACAGATACATACTAATACATACATATATATATATATATATATATATATATATATATATATATATATATATATATATATATATATATATACACTTCAGGACACATTGGTATTTTTTTTAATTTGGCTCAAAAGAATTGTTTTGTATTTTAAATAAGAGAAAATTATTATACATGGTTAAAAAAATTGAGACATGATTTTTTTATTAGAAATTATATTATCACCAAAAGAAAAAAAAAAGCATTTTATGATTAAATTTTGCTCTCGTCTAAATAGCCTTAATTATTGCAACACAAAATTTTGGCATTCGTTGAAAAATTTTCTCAAATTTTAAGTTTGATACTTGATACCATTCACTTTTCAATGACTCTAAGAGCTCTTTTTTAATTGTGGGTATATATATATATATATATATATATATATATATATATCGTATATTTTATCATTAGGGATCTTTTAATTCATTTGATAAATGATTATATCGCGTTGTATTTAACTACTTTAAAGAGTCTTTCCTGATATTTACACAACTTTAAATGCTTCGTTTTTAGCCTAAACTATTTTAATTATCTTATTATCTTTTTTCGCCTCTTTTCGTTTTTGTTCGTGTCGAAAGCCATAAACGCTTGAAAGATTTCAGGGAACGAGTCAGATTTTGGGCTAACAAAAGATATCTAATCTCGCCGAAATGTTTATCTCTTTATTTTTCAAAATTTATACTTTTTATTATCTAAGTTTTGTTTATCTGTATTAGGTAAATATTTTTGTAATCTTTCGAAATTGTCTTCTGATGCAATTCTTTTGCGATTTGTCTTATTAGTTCAGCAGAAATATTAGCTCCCTTTTTTTCATCAGCTTCAGATTTTCGAATATCTTTGAATCACATGAAACAAATGAATGCTTTGGGGTGATTACGCTTCAACTGAACGCGAAGCTTGACATATTTTATAACACGGTTTTAGAGAAAAAATTATACTCACCTTCTACCTCTGGTTTCGTTGTTTTTTTTTTATACGAAATCTAATTCTTCTCTTACAGTAGCAGGAAACCATTCATGTGCTTAAATATTTCAGAGAATTAACGCAAGTAACCTTAGAACTTCTATTAAACTTAAACCAACGTAATTTAAGACCATTTTTGTTTGGTTAATATCATTTCGGAATTTTCAAACTGGAGTTTCCTTTGTAAACAAGAGAGAGGCACATTATGATTAAAATTTATAAAATCATTGTTTGAGATTTTTATCTGCTTGCTGAATATGTAAGAGCTGCTTTCAATATTATTGTTTACTAACTACTGGGCCCGAGAAATGAAGTCCCGAATGAGGTTGCTTTAAGAGCGTACAAGTGGGAAGCAAAAATTGCATATTATGAAGATCGAGAAAACAGCCTTTCAGAAATCTGAACACTTATAACAATATATGCTTCTTGATAATTTTCATCTTAGTGATAATCCTAAATATGTATTAGAATGAGCGTTTACAGCTTGTTTCACTTACATATGTGCATTAAAATTGATTTTTATAGAGATATACACATAATATTATCAACTTTGATGAATATGGTAGAAATATTTTTGAATCAATGTTTATAATATTCTCCGCGTTATGGATGTTGAAATGCTCTTATAATATCTTCCTATATGGAAGTGAATACTAGACATTTTTGTACGCAATTCAAGAGGAGACTTCAGTCAACGAACATGCTGTTACACAAATGGATACTGAAAAACTAATCGTATTCAAATGAAGTCATGGTTATTCTCAGATAATAAAAAAAAATGAATCTAAAGAGAGTCATGTCCCAGTACAAGGTCTATGTGACAATGAAGGTGGGGTGTGAGGTTGTAGTAAGGGTGTACAATGAGGGAGCAAAGGATACATATGTAGGATAGGTAACGGTTGACCGTAGATTTAAGCAGTTATGGCTGGAGTATTTTCTCGGAATTTCGACCAAAATGTAACACTTCTTAGGAATAAACTTAGTAGTTGGAAATGTTTTATTTAGCAGTAGATTCTGAAGTGAATGACGATGAATCATGTACGTGTCATGATGGACCTTAGTTTTGAAAGTGAAACCAAGAAATATTGTTCACATGAACATCTGCCATAAAACATTTTTAATATCTCTTCACCCCAGGCAAGGAGCGAATGCCACTGATAAGCAGGGGGTTACATGGTGTGAAAGTGAGAGAAAAGATTGAATACAGTGAGGGTTGAGAAATGTCAAAAGATAAACGGGAAGAAAACCGAAGATGGCGATTAACGTTGTATTTACATTTTTGAAGTTTGTACTTATCAGGGAAGCAAGAGATTTCCACTGACAGGAAGTGCGAGAAAAGAATTTAGCTATTTCAACAGTAAACGGGTGGGATCTAGATGTCAATCTAATGACAGGCTTAAATTCATGCAGTCGGGTCAACAGCGAGAAAAAGTTCGTCAGAACAGTTGCCATGAAAATATTTCTAGAAAAGACAGAGGGAAGCCACGTCACGTCGGTGATAAAGTGTCTGATGTCGAGATGCTAAGTCAGGATCGATTATATTACATAATCCTTCTTTGGATTTTGTCAAGAAAATCGAAATCACAAGAACAGATTGTCAGCAGAATGGTAGATTTGTATATGTGTAAGATGAACTATGGTGAGAAAAATTTTCTGGCACACTAGAATGACCCAACTTTCCTTGCAATAGATGCAGCTATTACATTACAAAAATATTTTCATGAGTTTCTTTTATGGTGTGTTAACTACACGTAGCTTAGATGTGGCGCAAAGCCAAAGGCATGGGACACTCAGTGGGCATCGAACTCACTATTCTCTTGCAATTGTGCTAAATATAAGACCACATCGAGGTGCATAAAAACGCTTCTACTATGGATCGTCGTCGGCACTAGATCGCATCGAGATCGGCATCCTATCACCTTATTCCCTTTTTCACGAAGATGGCTGGAAATCTAAGAGCATTCGACGGGTAACTCTGCACGAAGCCCACATACTTGACCAGAAGCGCATTCCTCGTGGGTCAAAGGAGATTGAGACGGACGAAATCTGACAAATTTGGTTGCATCGGGCTATCGTATGATTGGTCTGTTAATGTCCGCCTTGCTTACATCAGCCCCAGTACCGGTTTTCCCGTTGAGATCGGATAGATCTTTGCTTATTGCGTTTTTGGGATCTTACTCTACATATAAAATTCCCGATCGCTTTTATTTCTGTTTAAGGTTTGTGTCTGTGTAGTAAATACCGTAAATGTTTAATGCATTATATACTCCTGTATGGTCCCGAGTATTTATGATTGTTTTTCTAATGCAAAAAATATAATACACCAGTATTTTTTTAGGTTAAAATTCATGCAAAAAAAAAAAAAAATGAAGAGCCGCACTACGTCTGAAGTCGACATATACACGAGTATATACGGTAAATATTCATCAGACCGTCCACTCGAACGGATCATGGCTAAAGTTTAGACGAGAGCCTATACTATAGGCATTAAGGATATTTGCTCAATTCATTTCTCTACCTCCTTTTCTGCGAAGACCTCAGACGACAGGACCGTAGTCACTTCCCGCCTAAAGCCTTCTCTACAATTTAAAAGTGTCTCTGAATACATTATTTTTAAATTGATTACTATTACAACATTCTATTCTCGTTTTATTTACGTGTGACGTTGTGAACAATTTAACTGTTCTTACCTCTTAATCTTTTCTATATTATTATTTATGCCTAAAGGGGTATTTATCGTGCATCAACAAACAATATAAACAGTAATCCTCAATATAATTACACATATAGAAGTTGGACTTTACTACCGTGAAAGTACTAATAAACATGTTCTTAACTGTTCTCATCGATTTATAAAAGTGACCTCACAACCAGTTTGCTTCTAGTAAGAGCTTTAATTATGTTATGCACCATTGGTTAAAATCTTAAGATCAAATACAAAAGGGTTAACAAATATAAAATACTGTTATTTAATCAAAATATATTGCAAAACTTTTACATTTAATTACAAAATTTCTATCAACAAACAAGTGAACATTTTATGCTTTTAATTGATTAACTTAAACAAACTTTGAAAAAAGGATTTTTTTTTTTTGGTTGGTCATAAAGATAAGACCCTGGAAATGAAAATAGCAAATACAGAACAAATATGTCACAACGACAATTTAATATTCAGTATATACTCCATTTTTGCGAATTACTTTGAAAATTCGCTTTGGCATACTCATTATTAACTTCTGCATGTATAAACTGCAGCACGAAGAGCATCCATAGTTTTAAATTGCGATCCATGTTTATAAATATCCTTTACGACCCATCCCCAAACATTCTTGATTGGGTTTCCATCTGAAAAACCTTGTCAAATGCAGCATTTTCCACCTGGAAAATCCAGTTTTCTCCACATAGATACATTTTCTTAAAATGTCAATGTAACCAACAGCAGATTGACTACCTTTTATCTCCTGTAGTTCAAGAGTTCCATTGTACGAAAATGAAGCCCAGATCATAATTGATCCACCTCCACTGTTTCATGTTGAGGAAATTTCTTTTCGGACATCTTTTGTATGCCAGTAACGCAGAAAACCGTCTGAGCTATCAAAACTGATTTTTTTTCTGGTATGAAAACAACACTTTCTTCCATTTATCCACATCCCATGTTTGATAATCGGAAGGTAACTGCAAACGGGAAATTTTATGGCGAATAAGGCGAGGCCTCTGCAGCCATTTCAAGTTCTTAAAGACTTTCTTATTTAACTGCTATCGAATTGTTTGAGAGCTGCATCCAGCATCTGTATTCGCTTTTATCTGATTTGATGTTAGGCTTAAATTTCTCTTAACTTCTCGCCTAATGCATATGTCTCGAGGTGGTGAGATTTTATTGGGGCGACCGCTTGATTTTTTAGAAGCATACGCAACCAAATTTTTAATGAAGTTAACAATGACAGTTCTGCTGCGGCCAATTTCATTTGCAATGGCTTGTTGTGAAAGACCACGTCTTGAAGTTCAAGAATCCTGCCCTGTTCGAACTTTGTTAAAATTTTACCATTAGCCATCTTAAAATCTGAAATTTATTACTGGAAATGAGCTACGTAGATGTCTACACGCCTGAATCTATGAACGGACTGACTATTTCTAAAATTTTTGTCCAGTAATTAGTTGTTTTTTCACACATGGTCTTATCTTTATGAAAATCCCTTTTTCAATGTTAGTTTAAACTAATCTATTTTTAGCTTGAAATATTCACTTGTTTGTTGATAAACTACATTTACTAATTAAATGTAAATGTTTCTCAAATATATTTTGATTAAAGTAACAATATTTTATATTACTGTTTAACTCTTTTGTATCTGGTCTTAACATTTTGACCAGAGGCGTATATGTGATCAAACAACTCCAGAAGATTGTCACTCTAATAGAAAACTAAAAATCAAAATCTTTTCTCAGTTTCTGGGATGAAGAGTTGTTATTATGTACACTATTTATATTCGAACTATTTTCCTCATTTTTGTTGTTGTTATCGCAGCGTTTCGCCCCCATTGTTTTATCACATCACCTCCGTACCGATTCGATATTTTTGTATGAATTTCTGGGATTTATTATTGACACTCTTTATTTACCCTATTTACATATTGCTGTCCTCATCTTCATTGCCCTATTCACTACAATCTGATGCATAATATATTCGTACAAGATGATTACTGCTTATACAATGGTTACCATTGAGTGATCTTCAACTGTCTAACGTCTTATCCACAACAGATATATTGTCCTGGGTATGATGATAAACTGCATCCGCCAGCAAGGCCTTTAATCGGGAGATTGGAGGTTTTGAGGAGCTTTTGTTCAATGTCGACACGAATCTGTGGGGGTAGCCCTTGTTAGTGTCCTAGCTATGACCAAATAGTGAAACCCCAAACAAAACACTATGAAAATATGAAAATAAATTTTTATAATATAAATACCAACAATATATTTTCATGGAAAATAATTACCATCAATATCTACTTGTATTTTATCTTTTGTTGAAAGCATAACATAAATGTTCAAAATATTTAAAATTCGGCATTAAATAAACCAAAGAGCTGTTGTCATGACGTTAAATAAAATCAACGAAGCAATCAGAGATATAATCGTTTGTTCGTAAATGACGTTTAAGCAGAAAGGTATCCCGTAATTCCCCATGTATAATACACCTTCATTCATAATACACACAGCCAAAATTATGCCGAAAGTGTTGGAAAATGTTTGTACTCATGCATAATACGCACACCTTGTTTGGTAATCAAACCCTATAAATTGGACTTCTCCAATTTCATTACGACCAGCGATTCCTACTTTTATTTTTTTAAAAGAGTTTTAAACATAGAATTATATTATTTTAATTTAGTTTTATGATAATTATTATTTTATTTTACGACATTTTTTAAAGATTTTGTGTAGCTGTGTATAATACGCGACCCTGATTTTACTTATAACTTTTTAGAAAAATGCTTATTATACAAGATGAATTACAGTAATTACAAGTGTTTGTTTTTAAAGTTTGAACCTTCGATGGAGTTGAACTAGTACATTCACTACATACCACGTAATATGAGCAGACAAGATGATAAACAAATACCGAACGGTCTAGTATATAATACAAAAAGCTAAATATATCAGGAGCTATGTTGGTATTACAAATCGAACATATTCTGCTAAGTGATCTCCTTTTATATACCTTGTCCCATTAGAACGTTGACAAACATTCCTGTCCCTTGTTTCTCTAAGCAAAGTCCAGTACTTTGCTATGCCTCTTTGTCCTCTTCTCTCCTTAAATTTACGCCAACTCATTACGACGATTACTTGCTTTTATTCCTTGCCTCTCTTTCCTTCTTTATATCTTGTGAGTATTACATTTGCCATGCCCACATTCCACGTGTATCCCAAACAATTCAAATTCTTTCTAATTCTAAGTACAAGTGTCCATTTCGTTTCCATTTTCTTTAAAACTTACGTCTGGCTTATTGGATTCATCTGTCGCAGAAATCATTGCATTACAAAATAGGAAACACAGTGCCAAACACGGAGCAGTCTTGGCAAAGAATGTTAAGGATAACACTTGTTCATTTTTTCTATCTACTTTATTAGCCAACAAGACACAAATCTAAGTAACAGTGTAAGCTGCAAGTATTATTAGTACTATTTCACGAACGCATTCACCATGCAAAAAATATAAGTGCTAAAAACGCTTGAATTATTAAACGTCTACGATAGTCACCAATGAGAAACGCATCTTATTACACAGCTACCATCAAACCGACGTACATATATAAAGCTGTCGTAAATAAATGACACTCTTCACATGTTAATAAACTGCTACATCGTCCCTCAAGAAGCAAAAGTATAAAATGCAGAGATTGATATAAATATAAAATATAAAAATATATCATAGTTGTCAGCAAATGGAAAAGTCCAAGATGTATACTAATAATTGGTGCCTCAAACAGGCTTTGGGGTGCAACAATGTGACAGAAAATACATCATGAAATACTAAGGCACATTGAAAGATAACTTCCAAAACTTCAACCAAGTATTACGAAACATGAAAATTTCGTAAGAAAAAAAGAAAGCATTTTTTTTTCATGTGTGGATGTGGTATTATGGTGTATGGAGGATTGATTGGCGACGGATGAGTTTTTTATGGTGAATGAAGAAATTGTAACGAGTGAATGGGTCGTGAATCCGATTATCTTCAACCTATTCTTCCTTTTCGGACTTGTGCCATAATTGTAATATTTTAACAATAAATCTCAAGAAAGGAAAGCGTTCTGGATTGTCATGTACTTTTGGTCCTTCTATAGAACAGAGACTGTTGGACACAAGAAGAAGAGACTTGAGTCAGCAGAGATGATTTTCTATAGAAGGATGCTGAGAATATGCGAAACTAAACAACGAGGATAAATGAAACAAAATGGACTCTTCTACTCAGAAGGAAGCAGCTTAAATGTCCAAGGCATATGACGGGGAAATAGGGTTTAGAGAACATGACACACAGAGGATATATTGATTACAAGAATGACATGAAGGCTGTGAATAACCTACCTAAGGAGCTTGAGCAAATAGTTGACAGCACAGTGTCTAAGAACGATTGCAAAACTTATTCAACCCCCCCACAAAAATCGTGAAGATTGAATGGATTCAGTACATAAAAATATATCCCCATATCACATTAGCAAACAAGATTTTTAATATCCATGTCCATTAAGAACACAGACAGAAATGACACTTCAGCTTTATTTAATTTATTATATATAAATTGTCATGAAATTCTGGGAAAGTCTGTAGATATCATACCAGTTTCTTCTTCGTTGTTTGGAATGTATAATCCTTCTCTCAGACTAGAGAGAACTGTCTACATTACAATTTAACACATAGATGAAAAGGCGAGTACTGGAGTAGGCCCTGTGCCTTCCTTAAGTTTAATAGTAAGATATCTAACGAAATAGAAAAATATATATTTGGTTCTAACCTCTTTGATTCCAAATTACCTCACCGATATCCATAACGCTATCATCCGCACCTGTCGTGTTACTCGACAAGCGACACATTGCAGAGGATGAGTTAAGTATTAACAGAAATGTTAAACTAATCTATTCACCAAGCGAATACACAACATATAATAAATAGTGCCGGAAGAGTTTTGAAAATAAATAAAAAAAAAACAATATTTAATCAAAGGTATTTGGTAAGAAATAAAAACATCTTAGGAGGCAATTTTAAAATAGAAACAGTAGACATGTTATCACAATCAATGTGTTAAAGACTGACGAAGGAAATCTGGTATCAAGGAATAGATATTACTAGCAGCATGACCCGACGTTGCCCGTGCTTGATTCAAAAATCGTACGACTCATACAGCAATCGCTATCACTTGACTTAAAATATTTTTGCCCTTCCTTGCCTTTAAAGGAGTGGCCTTTGCTGTGCTGATGTTGCTGCATGTTTTACTTCCTGCCTATCTCACACTGCGAGTTTTTTCTAAGCTCTATACTAAACATTAAATCTGTTAAGAAAAAAAGAACTAAACAAAATGAACAAAAAACGATCAGCTTTAAAAAGAAGGACTGGAAAAACCGAATGAAAAAAGAATGTTAACAACAAATATTTTTTCACACCCAACCCGGTTCTGAGGAATCAGAATCAACGTTTAGTTTAAGCAAGCGAATGAGCCAATTGGAGTAAAGTTCCATGCAGATTTAAATTTTTCCCACTTGAAGATCAGAAGAAGAGGAGGGAGAGGAAAAGAAAAGAAAAAGGGGTGGGGGAGAGAGAAGGAAAAATATATATGTATGTATTTTTATGAAATTTATGATGAAATGGAAAAACAGTTGCGTCCATCTGGGGTTCATCGGAATAAAATGATGTTCACGTTGGTGTGATTAATTTTTAATAATTTTCCAGTTTCGTATTACTTTTGGAATGCATCTTTCTCCTATCCAATTCGTGTTCGGAATTTGTTGTTGCATTTTCCATAGGTTTGGTTGTGCAGAGACTGGAAGTGAAAGAAGATGGAGAAACATTACTGAGAAATCAGAATGATAGCAAGTTGCAGTAAAAAATAAAGAGACAAAAAGAAGAGTAAAAAGAAAAAAAGTCTCATTTGTGGAATACCGTAGATATTTATTGTGATGTTCACTTATAGCAACTTCTGATTTCAGATGCTAATTTCAGATGCTTTATTTGTAGCCTACAATTTCCGTATTGTTCTCTCTGTTCCATATCCATGTGAATACGTTTGTACTCTGTCCGATTAGGTGTATACAATTCCCTATATTTTAAATATCTACGTCTTTGTTCAATACATTATACTGTTTATTCCAACAGACGTTTACATTCTTCACATCTTTTTAAATGTATGTTTTCTTGTAAAATATCTAGATCTCTAATAAATGAGTGTCCAAATGTAAACAAATGACGTCACACAATATGAAATGTCCTAGAAATTTTCATAGAAAATTTTTTCATAGATCATTACTTACTAGGCTCTCACTAAAAATCAATTGCTTCCAACTTACTTTGGATTTTGTTCTGTGAAAAAGAATATTGTTAGAATATATGTCATTAAATAATTCCACGTGATTGGCTAACTTTCTAATAGAAAATTGTAACCCTGATATATTGACCACACGGAAGCATATGACTATATCAACAGAGACTTGATTTTCCCATCCATTAGAAACCATTTTTCAGTCTCTCATTCCACTTACTATATATATCTCGTAGATAAACTATATGGTTCACAAAGTCGTATATCCCTGGTGAAAAGCTTCACAGGTATCGGAAGGTAAGCACTGATCATTCAAGAATTCCATACCAAATCTTAACGGAATGTACTGCGTTACTATTTTCCATCCCCAAGGTAATTGTCTAATGATGAGAGGTACTATGCCGATGACATAAGTATTCATAATTGTGATGAATGAAATTTAAATAAATATCAAGAGTGCCAAGAAATAAGACTCAAGGAAAACCATTCCAAATAAGAATCTTTGGAATTGGAATGGAAGCAGTGATGACGTTTACAGTGAATTTGTCATAACAAAATCATCATTTAAGTTTTGTGATGTTAAAAACGTATTCGTTTAACTTCCGTTAGGTCAACGCATACTCGTTATCACTTCCGAGATGATCGATGTAGACGAGACGTTGTAAACCCAGGTACTGGTAGTAGTAACGCCTTCAATTAATATTTGCACTAATAATACTTGTTCAAATTGTACTCGTCGAATAGTAATTCGTATAACGATCAGTATAGAGAAATAATTCCCATTTATAGGTTTCCTTTACAATCACGTGATCTACTTATTTATTAATGGAATCGTTTGTGTTTGCTCACTGGTGATCTGTGTTCAAACTACAGTGTTGTTAATGGCACTTAATTCCTATACAACAATTAGTAAATACCAAAAGCTTCAAATAAGTCGGTGTAAGGATCAGTCATGAAAAATATTATAGGAGCTAAGGAAATGGTAAAGAGAATCAATTGCGGTAGGAGTAGTTTAACCCACCACCGCCCGCTGCTACAAAACCAGAAGAAGTGTGATCATGCCATTAAATAGTTTTGCCTATCGTAATTTTCATATCGATGCCGTGCAAGATGTCAAACCCGTTCGGAAATATCTAAACCGTCTGCTTGTATACAAACACTTCCCCACATCAACATCGGGCGAAGGTAGTCTTTCGGTCTTAGCAAGACTAATTTCCTATAACATCAGGAAATGAGGCTGCATATTCGCAACCAAACAACTGCAACAAACAGCAGAAACCTTCTTGTTAATAACAACGTCAAAAGCTAAAATAGAGAATACATGTCGAAAATAACATATTGACATCATGAAGGTATTTGGATGTTTCACACTACTTGGAGCAAAATCTAGTAAGGAAATAGCGTCAAGTGATAACGTTTACTTGGGCCTGACAAATATATTTTCCTAGGAAAATATCTTAATACAAAGATTTTATAAATATCATACAAATATAACTGAATAAAACTGATTTTTTCCTAATGGGTGAATGTTATCATTGCCATTTTCATTAACACTCTATATATATGCTGGATAAGCACGCACAGACACAGACATACACACAGACACACACACTAATGCGTACACACGCAAACACACACATATATACATATATATTATTTGTTAAAATTTGTTCATAGAGACCACAACAGTTTACTCACCACAAAGATGCAACATTCGTTTCGGTGCATTTCAATTGCACATCGACTGGTGAGAACCAATTATGTTTATCTAAATGGTAGTCGATGTGCAATTGAAATGCACCGAAACGAAGTTGCATCTTTTTAGTGAATAAACTGCTTTTGTCTATAAGATAAAATTATAATAAATAAGTATCGCTCTACTATCGGTATCGAGCCTTCTTTTGAATTAATGCTGGAACGTTAGAATTTTATATTACTTTCGTTCCCATCGCATCGCCTATATATATATATATATATATATATATATATATATATATATATATATATATATAATGTGAACGAAAGTAATGTATATATATATATATATATATATATATATATATATATATATATATATATATACTATGCAATGGGAACGAAAGTAATATATATATATATATATATTATGATATTACACCGAAAACACCGAATTTTGATATGTTTTCCAATATCATAAAATAAATAATATTTTTCTACTTTTATTGAGCCCTCTTATATAGCGTTGAGTCTTATTAGTACCTAATATGGTTGAACTCTTGGGAATAGCAGGCGTTGTAAGTTTCGATGTGCAGCTGATGTAAAGTATAACGACTCTAAATTGGAAATTCAAGTTGAAGTCCATTTCTAGTTCGGTTCGATATATTCCCTTTACGCAAATAACATTGGGAAAGTTATTAACCTAACACTTCTCACCATCACTTTTGGATTAATTAGTAGAGCGTGTATCAGTAAATAATTATTAATTCGCAAAAATTCTAACAATCAAAAAAATTTTTTTTCGATTTGAAATAACATGGAAATGTTGATAAATCATAAAAAAATACTCAAGCAATCTTTATTTCACTGATGTGAGTAGTAATTAAACACATATTTTTCTTTTACATTTCTAAACAGAACCATAGTCGTCTGTAACAGAAAACTTTGAACATATGAAAGATAAATATACGAAAAATAAAATAATTTGAAATTAATGAAAAAAAATATTGAAATGGTTTAAGATAATTTAAAATAAGATGAATAAACAAAAAAATAAATAAAAAATAAAATAAAGTAAAAATTAAATAAATAACAATAAATTAAATAAAAAATGGAAAGGTTAAAATAATTTACAATAAGCATGAATAAACGAGAAATAAAATAAATTGAAATTAAAAAAGTTGAAATGGTTTAAAATAAAAGGAATCTATCGCGTCCTTTTTAATGTCTTTGATTTAATAAATTTGAAATCTAAAATATATATTGTTAAGATGAAAGAAACACTTTACAAACGTTTGAAAAAAATAAACTTTACTCAGCCAAATAGGTAATTGAACTATTTAATCTATATTTATTCGTTAAATAGGCATTTAATAATTATAAGTTTCAAATAATAGAAAATATCACTAGAATTTGCATACTATGAATTAAGCTGTATGCAGAAGTTGAAAGAAAAACTTTGTGCTAATATGATGTAGATACGACGTTTCGATAGAGAAAATATACTAAATTCAGAAATTAAAATTAATGCGGTCTTTTTCTGATCAGATTTCTAAATCAATAAATTTTCATGTTATATGTACCCTGAGTATTTTGGGGTACCTCGAAAGATATAATGTATTTATGGACAAAATAATGCAGCTTTTTTTAATTTTTTATTTTGTCATTTCAACCCAAGCAAAACAATAAAGCTACCAAGACTTAATAGTTTACTGAATGTGAATAAATATAAGATAAAAAAAAAACATTATTAAGGAAATGAAGCAATAAACGAAAAGTGATTAAGAAGAGAAAAGATAACGATTGGCATTGCATTTAAACTTTTGAAGATCAAAACTAACTATAAAGTAAGAGTTCCACAATTACGAGAGAAGAAACTGTTTACATTAAACTTATGTTTACATCTAATAATTTTAACTGTCAAATGATGAAATATAGCTAACACTCTCGTACGGCGCTAAAATTCGTAAAATCGATGTAGGAAGGAGAAAAGATCATCTGAACAACTAGCATGAGCATATTTCTATAAAAGAAAAACGGCACCTACATTACAGTGACTAGAAGACTAGATACAAATTCAGAAGCGCTTACATTCTCTTAATTTCTCTTTGGATTTTATTAAGAATCTCGAAATACATTTAGTATGATATCTTTTATTGCATTTTTACTTTTCAGATTCAAGTTTCTTTGTTTAACGCCATATCAACTACTAATGTGTCATTAAATGACGAAATTGAAATTTCTAGGTGACTTTGAAATAATGAAAATATGATATATGTTATTCTTCTTTCACAATCTTATACATGGTAGATGATACTCCGCTTTTGTACATATATATGTTTGTGTGGATATGTTTACTAGAGACGGTGTTATGCCTGTTTTATATTTAGTTTTGTTGAAGTTGTATTTTAGAATTCACTTTCATTTCTTTAAGAAATTGTATGATATTATATGGATTACTGTTATAAAAGAGTTCATTCATGGTCATTGGTTGATTTTTGTTTGGCAGCATATCAATATCTATGGCGTATTTAATGTTGAAAACTAAATATTTTGAACAAAATTTTGAGCTTACTAAATACACTTCGAACACAATTGCATGCCTTCAACTACAGATAAAATATATTGTTGACAATTCTAATCTTACTTATTATAAAACGCAGATTGTGTGTGCGCGCGTGTGTGTGTGTGTGAGAGAGAGAGAGAGAGAAAGAGAGAGAGTCTGTACGTTTATATATTGGATCGGATTTCCTACATTTTTCAACCGATTTCAACAAAACTCCACAGGACTACGTAAAATTACCTTGCGGTGGTTCTAACAGCGCCAAAAATTGGAAAAACACAATTGTTTTTGCACGAAATCAATTTGAAATTAAGAGGCATCACGAGAATGAAAGGTGGACAACTCATATCGAGTTATACTTATAAAACCCAGGTTGTTGTGTGTGTGTGTGTGTGTGTGTGTGTGTGTGTGTGTGTGTGTGTGTGTGTGTATTCGTTTATATATGGGATCGGATTTCCTACATTTTTCAACCGATTTCAACAAAATTTCCCTTTATTTTGGCAGGTAGTGTTTCTTATTGTGTTGCATACATTTTTTTCTTTATTTTTAACATTCAGAATGCTTTAAAATTCCATTTACAAGACAATTGTTTATAATAAAATTCTATTCAATCGGTAGACTCACTACGATTGAAAACAATGTTTTTGTTTCATTTTGGGTTTGACCAATTCGTAAAAAAAAAACAAAAAAAAAATAATTAAGACATGCGTGTCCGTCAACCTTAAACAATAATCTTTGTTAATTTTATTTTTCAGTCTTTATGATGGTCGATACTTGATCTATCTCTTACAGTTACATCCCCGGGCAACGCCGGGCTCTACCGCTAGTGTAAAATATATTGCGGATCATTTTGCTATAAATATGTTTTGTTGGTAATTTTACTATACAGGTTGCGATGGGTAAATTATCGCCATATTATATAGATTTTTTTATTTAATTTCGTGTATGCGTGTTCTTTGTTTTATTTATTGCACAGTATTGTAAAGATAGTTGGGCAGCGTCTGCGAGAAAAAGAGTAACATGGCGCAATTCACTCGGCCAGAAATTTGGAAACGGCATGCTGTACTGATTGGCATTCGCACCGGAAGCTACAATATCAACATTTCAGAGTGTTTGGGTGTCAATCAGAAGACAATGCAAATGATTCGGAAAGAGTTAATAAATCTAATGTTAATTACGATAGTATGGTACCTCGGAAAACTCACACTAACCATTCTGATAAGAAAGATTTGTCAGGGAAGTCCTCAGAATCAACATTGAGACCAACATCAAATACTTGAGGATTTAGTGTTGTGCTGTGTTGGCTGCTGGAAGAGCCTATATCTGGCAACAGGTTTCTGAACCCCGACACACAAGCAGGAGTACCCAACCATTGCTGTTAGACAATTTCTGCGACCACATCACGCTTTACATCTGGCCACCTAACTCCCCAGACTGCAAGCTCCTTGGATATTTTGTGTGGGGCAGATTTGTGAGAGAGACCAACAAAACTCCTTGTAACATAAACGATGAAATGTAGGCAAGGTTTATGGCAGCCTTCACCGACTTAAAAAAAGGAGACCATTCAGAATATTTGGAGGAGATTCCTAAGTTGTCTGGAGGCCGTGATTAAAACAAATGGCGACTTTTTGAATAAATTTACTCTTTAGTATTTCAAGACAATTTGTGTACTTTTGGTAATTATATCTGTTAAAATTAGATGTCAGTGTGATTTTCATTTTTGAATGATTTAAACCACAATTTATGCATCGTAACCTGTAAAAATGTGTTTTTATGTCTTCATAGTGGCATGCATTTGTTTGGAGTTTTAGTATTTGCCCATAGCTAGAAATGGCGCTACATCCTCAGGTAAGGTTGCACCTGGGAACAACAGCAATTAAATGTTGGTTCGAAACCGCCAATCTATTAATCAGAGGCCGTGCTGCCGGATGTAGTTTATCATCATACCAAATATTTTCTTCATTATTACCTATGTATATGCTAAGTGAAACTATGATACAATGCCGCAATTATATGTTTAAATTCTATTTCTCCTGTCGTAACGGATTCCTCATATCTGCATTGAATTGAATTTTCTTCATGATGTTTGGTCCCGATATTCAACGACATTCTCATTATTCAGAATATCGACTGATATTGCTGAATTCTTTAAAAATGTTGAAGATCACATGTTTTTTAGAATTTCTTAATTATTCGGTCTAATCTACCCTTTTACTTGTAATGTTCGTAATATTGCTCAACGTGCTTTCTAACCAACTGCACACAGTTATAAAGTGAATTCAGTATTTTTACAAAAATAAAACTAGCCTTAGGGTAGAAGTACGTCTTCTCAACGGATTTATTCAATGTATACAGTAAAAGATTACTAAGGTCCCATGATATACAGGGATTTGTCTTCAACCAACACAATCTTAACACCATAGGATTTACATAAGATTACATTATATTGATCGAAATCTCAGAAAGAAGACTGCAAAAAATATCCTAGGCAAATTAGTAAACGAAAGCTAAATATTAACTGTAATATAAAATGCATGGACATCAGCAAATAGGACAGCGCAAGTTTTGACTTTAAAATAGAGACATCAGAATCAAACAGATACACAAATTTAACTCTTTTGAGATCCAAAAGCATATTAGAATAGCAAAAGAAACAAAGCAAATGATTAAAAAAACAAGAAAAATTCGTTAGAATGAAATAAATGATTGTAGAAATGCTATATTATATCTACGTCATTATAGTCAATTTTCTGCACATCTGAACAGGATACTTGAAATGCTGATGCATGCTAAGAATAACATTGAATGCATGCTAAGAATAACATTGAATGGGCATATGTTAAACAAGGAAGTTTTAATGATAAACGGAACGAAAGAGTAACTTCTATTAACAATCTCAAGCAGTTATCATTTCTAGGGTACATAATGAAGAAGGACAACTTGGCGAAGTTAAGATTCACACGACAAAAAGCCAAGTGGGGCATAGGTAATTATTAGATTACCTATCTACAAATGTTATATAAATAGATGACAGTCTTGAGTCTAGTAGTCTTGCTACAGGGAGTACAATTACTTCGAACTATAAAGGACAGGGATTTGGAAAGTAATAACTATCTAAGAGTATGTATGAAGATCGTTAACCCGGTGAATTAATTGTCGTCAAATCTTATTAATAGTCAATAGAAAATGACTTTGATATAGATTATTATAGATATTTTCTTTATTTACTTTTAAAACTGAAATTACGTAGTTATTAGACGTTTTATTGGCTATAACTGGTGGCGTATCACAGGGACGCCGACAGGTGCTAAACTTTGTCGAAATATAATTGGAACTGACAAAATGATGTCTTTTTTTACTCCGCGAAAAAGTTTAGCGTCAGAAAAAACGACATGAATTTTTGAATAAGGGAGTAAATAATTACAAGAAAAGTTGAAAGGAATGGAAGAAAGAAAGAGAGAAAGAAAGAAAGAAAGAAAATGAATGAAATAAGGAATGAAAAAGGAAACGAATAAACAAAAGAAAAGAGAAAGAAAGAAAGAAAAAAGAAAAAAATAAATAAATAAAAGAGGAGAGATAAGAAAAACTAGAGTAAGTAAAGAAGAAAGAAAATAAAGAAATGAATTAGGAACGGAAACAGAGATTAGATTAAGTAAAGAAGAGAGAAAAAGAAAAGAAAAAGGAAAGGTTAGAAAGAATAGAT
Source organism: Acanthosepion pharaonis (assembly GCA_903632075.3). Classification (NCBI taxonomy): domain Eukaryota; kingdom Metazoa; phylum Mollusca; class Cephalopoda; order Sepiida; family Sepiidae; genus Acanthosepion; species Acanthosepion pharaonis. The sequence goes on from CAHIKZ030000946.1 coordinate 2,965,754, forward strand.
TAAGGAAAAAAGAAAGAAATGAATGAAGCGAGGAAGAAAGGACGAAAGTAAGGAAAGAGAGGAACGAAGAAGTGGGAAATGAAACAATGAAAAAGCAGTCGAGCAAGAAAGAAAGATTGTAGAAATCAAAGAATAAAGGTAGATAGAAACGAACAAAAACCATGTAAAATATGCAAGACGGAATCAAAGAATATAAAGAATAAAAACCGTAAGGCTTAGAAAAAAAAGTAAGAGTCGGTGGAGGTAAGAAGGAAACAGAAAGAATCATAGCAGAATGAACAAGGAGAGAAACGCGATGGGAAAGAAAAGAATGAAAACACAAAAAAGGGAAAGAACGAGTAATTATAAGTATCGAAGTATATAAACTTCATAAAACACGTTTACTTCCTGCAGACGTCAGTGTTTTATCTCTCTAGCGAACGGCACAGATGAAAATGAATATTTACCCACGTGAGTAAATTGAATTTTAAAAATAAATTAATAGACTTTATTTACCTGAAAAGAAAAAAAATATTGGAAGAATGAATTAGTGAATGAACTTTAAATACGCTTTTATGGCAAACTGATAATTGTATTTTTCTTTATATATTTATAGCGACACACGTTGCCATCTCTCGAGCTTTGTAGATAGATAGATAATGTCTGTATGTATGTGTGCTTGTTATCTGGTGTCTGAAAATAAAATTATAGCTTAAAAATACGTATAACTCCCCCAATAACGGCCTACGTAAAAATAAACAGAAACGTCAATATATATATATATATATATATATATATATATATATATATATATATAAATAAAAAATAAAATCAATAAAATGACATTTTTATAGATACAGATATTTAAGTAAATTCTCTGTTTTATAATAAACAGTATTAATAACATTTACTGGGCTAAATATCAGAGAAATATTCATAGAAAATATTCGTCCTCCGACAGGAATTGAACGTGTATCCTATACGGAACCGTCACATAGCCTGACGTGCCTTAACTTAATGAGTCACAGATGATCGTTCGGTCAGCAAGGTCGATTTTACTGGTTTTAAACTAACATTTTCCATGAATCTCTCACGTACATTCATATCTGCTCAAAGCGTATCCAAAAGTAAACATATGACGTCACACATTAGGAAATGGACAAAGTCCGACAATTATTTTTAAGACATTTTTATGTTTATACATTCTTTTTATAGATACAAATATTTAAGTATCTGGTGTGTTTTATAATAAATAGAATTAATAACATTTACCGGAATATTTTCTATGAAAATTTGTCGGACATTCAGGCCGGTAAATGTTGTTAATATTGTTTATTATAAACGGAGCATTTACTAAAATATTTGTAACTATAAAAAGAATATAAGATAATTGTCGGAATTTGTCCATTTCATATATATATATATATATATATATATATATATATATATATATATATATATATATATATATATATAAAATATTGTTTTTTACAGATGTGGAAAAAGGTATATATATATATATATATATATATATATATATATATATATATATATATGTATATGTGATAAGAAAAAATACAAGTAGGAAACAGATCTTAATCTAACATGTTTCATTTTATTAAATGTTCGTAAGATCTCAAGATAGAAAGAACTGTATCTTGCAATGCTGATCGCACACCCTTTTTCCAGAATAGTCTTCCAGTCTGTGCCATTTTTAATACCCATCACCCCAAAACAAATTTGGTTAGTGTCACCTTTCCCACCGAAGATTGAGTTTTGAATTTCTTCGTCCCGGGCGAACCAGGATGTTTCCACTCCATAAATCTTCACTACTTTGCGGTCATATCCAATCACGGCAAAGATTATGGAATTAATTCCCAACACAAAATATGATTGTAGCCCCAAAGTCTGTCAACACCGACAAATTTCCAACAAATCCTGCAGCAAAGCCGATTCCAAATATAATGGCTCGTGGTCCTTTGGATATTGTTGCTACGGAGGAGAGAACGCCTTGTAGTTCAGATAGCGCATGGCCATTATCTATCATCGCCTAGGCTTGTATGCTGGAGAGATCACGTGAGTTTCACCACCAATTGATTGAAATTTGAGCAAACTTGGCGGTACCTTTATCTCGCAGAATAAACAATTGCCTACTATATTTGTAGTAATCTTCATCCACGGTGTATAAGATATCGCTGAATATTTATATATTTTGCGAAATTTAGTTAAATTCTACTCAAAAATGTTCTTAAACGTTTCTTAATTTTTAGTATTTGCATAATTGTTTTATATTTTAGCATGCATAGTGCGATGGGTAAATTGTTGCCATTTTATAGTTTTAATTTCGCGCATGCAATTTATTTTTGATTTTGTCGACTGCACATTATAGTTGGATCAGTTAGATACATTATGTGAGAAAAAGAACACCATGGCCCAATGCACTCTGCCAGAAATGTGTAAACGGCATACTTTACTGTTTGGCATTCGCGCCGGAAGCTCCATTTCAGAGTTTTTGGGTGTCAATCTGCAGATAGTGCTGAGGATTCCGAAAGAATTGGATGATATATCAACCCCACATCATGGTGTTTGGAGTGATCCACAGTGATGGTGAGGTTATGCCTCCATTCATCTTCCTAAAGGCCCACAGACTCAAAATTGGAGGAATACATCAAGCGTTTTGAGGAGGTCCCTCTGCCCTATTTTGGTTGTTGGAAGTCACTATGTCTGGTAACAGGACTCTGCACCATAACACATAATCAGGAAAACATAGTCATGGATGTCAGACAATTTCTATGACCACGTCACCCCTTAAATCTGGCCACCTAACTCCCAAAACTGCAACTCTCACTGATTATTATGTGTGAGGCACAGTTGTGCGAGAGATCAACAAAATTCCCTGTAACAACAAAGATGAACTGAGGGCAAGGATTATGGCAACATTCACCAATTTAAACAAGGAGACCGTCCATAGGATATACCGAAGATTCCGAAGGTGTCTGGAGGCCGTGGTTGAAGATAATGGTCATTTTTTGAATAAATTTACTCTTTAATATTTCAAGATATTTAGTATAATTTCGGTAAGTATATATGTTAAAATGAAATTTCAGTGTCATTTTCATTTTTGCGGCATTTAGACGAAAATTTATCCATCGCACCCTGTATATTCTCCGTTATTGTGATTTTATTCCATGAAAAAACATTTAGAAATTACAAAAAATAATGGTATAACCGACAAAGGATCTTATTAAACAAAATAATTTCAGCGCAATCTAACAGATTATGACTACTACTTTTTCTCTAGAATTGGATCTCCCAACGAATTTAGGTATATAGTGTATATATGAAGAATTTGCTTCTTCGATAACCTGTTTCAATTCCTCAAGAATCGAATATTAGAACTGCCTGTTTTCATATCTCTTGGCACCATTCCCGAAATATTTTCTATAGGCTGATGTCTGGAAACAAAACAGGCTAATTCATTACAGATAAAATGTGATTACGTGGTTACGAAAGAGCTGTCTTTTCAGATTGGCAACTCACGCTATCCATATGAAAGATCAGCTTTTTCCTTTCACCTCTATTTATTGATAGCTTTAAGATCAATCTGTATACTAGTATCTCTTTGTATTTGACAGCCGTCAAAGTTCTTATATTAATGACTTGACAGCATAGCTAACAGCAGCAAAGTCACCGTAGATTATAATTCCTCCACCACAAAACTTACCATTTTCACTGTTTCTCCTGATAGGACACGCAAAAAAGGTTTTTATATAAAGGAAAATCAGGAATGAATCGTTTGAAGTCAAGATTACCTTCTATAAAATATGTTAGTACTTCGTATGACCATTTCACAAAGTTGTTCCTTGCAGATTGACCACAGATTCTCGATTGGTTTTAAATTAGGAGAGTTTCCGGGTCAGTCTATAGTACTTTGATTTGCTCACCGGTAAGCCTTGCCGGTGTGTTCGTGCAGTGTTATAAGTTTCGCACGCTTACTTGGAGTAACGTACATTGCAGACAATGCCTGTAGGACAACTAATCGACAGTCGAGACAATTGTGTCAGGGCGTAATAGAAATTTGAGGTAATCACGGATGACGCAATATTCTTAAAAGGCAAACAAATTTCATCATACAAATCGATTACACACTGTCATTCCGTTGGGTCTAAAACTGAGGGTAAATCGAAGGAAACGAAACTAAAAGGGATGTTTCAATTAATTTACACAAGGGTGTATATAGCTTGTTTGTTGTGTTTACTTATACATAGTTTCAGCTTTGATCACGTTATTATTAGAAAAATAACTTAAAAAATTATATGGATGGAATATTTCAATAATTCATATAGCTGGTTCATTGATCGTGCATTTTTCTGAAAATATTTTGCTGGATTTTCTATATAATTTCTTACGAATCGTTCGGAAATTTCTTTCTTGATACCTCATTTTGCTGCCTCAGCATATTCGTCTTCATTCGTAAAAAATGTTGCGGATCAGAAAGATATACTAAAACATATTGAGATTTTACAAACATATTTTAACCAATATTGCTTCAAGAATGATTTTCTGTTTGATAGAAGCAAAAACTTCTTCCGAATATTCAGCTAATCGTTTAGGGAGTTCTTTATCGCAACTTCGCAAGTGTTATCAAGGAAAGGCGTTGGGAAATTTAACCATCAATGGACATACTGAAGGCAAGTAACACAGGGAAAGCAGCAAGTCATCGCACTGACGAGCTTGGGCGAATGGATGTCGCAAAAAGTACAAAAATCTGATATGGTCCACAAGGTATAGGAAGTTTAGGTGACTTATGATCGCCAATGTCCGGAAAAGACGCGGCATGTAGAAAATAAATACCACGAGTAATGAGTCTACAAATATGAACAAACTTGACTATTTTCCATGGAATAAAACTGTTTAGATTGACAGTTCAGTTTCGTCTCTACTTTAACAAAAATAGATGACACAGAACAGGAAAACATTCGTTTTTGCAGTAGTTGTATAATTTCTATTCAAATTGATTAGAATTTGAATGCTTCTACGCGGGATCTGGCAAACAAATTATTTGCATAGTAATGAGTTGGTTGGTCAACTTGACACTCCCAAAGTGAGTGGAGGAGAGCAGACGCGGGAACTGTGATTGGTAGCTGGCTTGCTGGTGTTTTGCATAGGTGAGTTACCAAGCTCTATGTAAAGGGCTGGAATGAGAAGGAGGGCAGTGTTTTTCAATCTCAGAAGTGGAGACTGTGTCCGTCGCTACGACGGCTGGGAGAGAAAGAGACGAAATCATTTATTTTTTCGTAACACATTTAAACACATGTATATTGCTCAGAAATGATCAATATCTAATTTTGGCTTAGAGAAGAAACTTCAGGAAACACATATTTGTATTTAAGAAAATTTTATTGAATAGAATCATTTCTTGTCGAAAATGAATCCATTTAAGCAGTAGACTAAGAATGTATTGATAAATACTGATATGTTTTAGTACTATGACTGTGTTGCCTCTCTTCAAGTGATGGTATCTGGTGATTAAATGATTTTTGTGGTGTATACATATATATATATATATATATATATATATATATATATATATATATATATATATATATATATACGTGCAACTGCCAAAATAGACTACCCACTGACCCGAATATATATAGCCGAGAAAAAAACAACATACGGGGCCTAACCATTGCGTCTAGCATGAAACAGACTGTCGCCTCGAAGTGTTGACTTAAATGTTCACTTCTATATTTACACAGGCTCTTTCTCTGTTATTGAGAACTTTATCCCATAAATATAGCACACCTTAAGACTATATTTCTTCATGTGTATGTATGTATGTACACATATATATATATATATATATATATATATATATATATATATATATATATATATATATATATAAGACTATATTTCTTTATATGTATGTATGTATGTGTGTATATATATATATATTTAAATATAAAAGTGAACATAGAAGTCAACACTTGTTTGTATGTGTATATACATATTCCTTATATATATTATATATATATATATATATATATATATATATATATATATAAGATAGTATAAAGAATACTTATGAAACATATATATCCTTAAGATAAAATATGGAGTTGAGAAAGAAATTCTGGTATTTAAGTTTGGAAGATAATGGTTGATCATAGCCTTGAAAATGTTAGTATTGTAGTAATCGTTGAGACATCCTGTTTGGAGTTGTTTCCATAGAGCAGTGATTCTCCGGAAGAAGTGTAACTTACTGTCACCAATGGAATACGAAGGTAATGTGGATGGTTTTCTACTATATAATGCGCAGACCGGTGTCCTTATCCTTAAGGTTTGAATTGCCGGGACCAGAAAATGTATTTCTTCCCAGAAATTTACGTGAATGTGGCGATAAAACAGCGAGAGGCATGCCAAATACTGCCTGTGGGGAGAGCTTGAAAGGTGGAAAATAATTCGTCACGCACACGGACTCGGAGATGCTTTTGGACTCTATCAAGTCTAGAGAGCGACATCTGGGCAGCTCCCGCCCATATATGTAAACCTGTAGAGGAGAGCAAGGCGTGTGAGGTACTTGCTGGAGAGTTACAGGGAGCCGACCATTTTACCTGAATCCTGAGCAATTTTTCCGTTATTTGTTTTTCAGTGGTTATGGTGAACTCACGTGAATCCTTCTTGTAAAACAGCGTTCGTGTGTAAAATTCATGTGCGTATGTGTGCCATCGTTCGATTTTGTTTATGCAGTATTTGAATGACACTTTATATTCATTTTTATACGTGTGCGTACAAGCGCGTGTATGTGCGTATTTGTTCTAGCAAGAATATTTAAAAGAAAATTCTACTATTTTTAAATTTGCCTCATTTGATTTTCATTGGTTAAGCAGGCATTGTGAGCATCTGTTGCATTTTCCAATTCATATTTGATACATATTTGATACCAATTCATATATATATATATATATATATATATATATATATATATATATATATATATATATATAGGAGATCAAATGAAAATCTAAATTCTGAAAACACCCCGTTATAAAAGAGACACGGTAGATCACATAGCTCTTACCCACCATCGCCCTTTATTTAACTCTTCAAGTGGCGTGCTGAAAGTCTTTTGAAAAATAAAAAGTCGCCCACTTGACTTCCACCCTCTTACTAGAATTCACAAGTAATACATCTCACGCCGTCAAAACTTAAAGAGATACTAACAACACCAAAAAAAAGCCCTTGAAAATGGCTAAAGTAGTTGCTGAATGCGCATAGAACAATGGATATCCCTCACTCCCACCAAGCGAAAAATTGTAAGAAAGCTGGAAAATATATAAAAAAAAAAACTATCCTTGTGCGTGATATGTAACGAAATATTTTTTAAAAGAAAACTTGATGTCCAAATACGCATTAATCATATATATATATATATATATATATATATATATATATATATATTAATTAATTAATTGATTTAAAATATCTTTTTCCGCTACACACTTCTAACCATGTTTCAAAAATAGAAGCTAAAAAGCCCTGAATTTAATTTTGCAATTAAATTAAAAGCATTAGTTCCATTTCATCCTCAAGCGAAAAATAACAACGTTAAACATAAAAATGTATTTAATAAAATATATATATATATATATATATATATATATATATATATTAATTAATTAATTGATTTAAAATATCTTTTTTCCTCTACACACTTCTAACCATGTTTCAAAAATAGAAGCTAAAGCCCCTGAATTTAATTTTGCAATTAAATTAAAAGCATTAGTTCCATTTCATCCTCAAGCGAAAAAATAACAACGTTAAACATAAAATGTATTTAATAAAATATATATATATATATATATATATATATATATATATATATATATATATATATATCCAAGTTTTGAATAAACAGGTCTAAATAGAGTCTGCCCAAAGTTGTCCTTCTGGCATAAAAGTGCTCTATACCATAAAAATGACAGAGCATTTGAATATTAATTCAATAACCAGGTAGGCAATGACGGGCCACTACATTAAATTTCAGTTTCCCGTAATATTTACCGACCTCCCCGACGAGGTAGGATGTGGCACAATTCCGAATTTAATGTAGGGCAATCCGAGCCCGTATGCTCGGCGAAAAATTAACAGTAGACCCCACATAATCGGGGTCTGGTCTGTCTACCTTCCCGGACGTGTTCCTCTCTGCCCGAAGGCAGAGAGTTCAACACGCGGCTAGCTTCCGCTGCCTCACTACTTGATCTTCAGGTAAACAGTAACTTGCAGTAATAAGATGGTTGCCTTATATAACACCGAACGAGTGGAATTTGACAAGCAAACCGAACTAGCAAGGTTCGAAGGGTAGATCCTTCAGCCAAGATCTAAAATTACGAAATAAAATTTCTTAATTAAAAACTGGAAAGGTTTGCCAGTATAGAAAAAATTGTTTAGTAACAAGAGAAACTGATGTCATGTGAGAGGCGCTAAAATATTAAGCCAAAAACCTCAACAATAAAGACCTTAAGATACATGGATGACACCATCATAATATGGCCACACCAAGAACATGTCCAGATATTACTGGACAATGTGAACTCAAAAAGATCATTTATGCTGTTCACAAGGGAAGAGAGAAAAAAAATCTCATTCCTGGATGTACTATCCTAATCGAAGAATATGTGTATACTGCAAGTCAACATTCACCGGCAAATATCTCAAATTCAACTCCCACCGCCCATACAGTGTAAAGAAAGGCATCGTCCGCTGCTTACCACCGAGCTAAAGTTATGAATGGCGTCCCAGAGACATGTGAATAGGAAATGGTCAGTATAATCAGTACCGTTCCACATAACAACTACCCTGGGTACATGGCAGCAATTAAGACAATCTTGGATAGAAGTGTACAAGAGGATAACAATAGTTAGAAAACAGATTCAGTCTGCCTAACCTATGTGAAGTGATTTTTAGAAAAATGCTAAAGATCTGTGGTCCATATATCATCAGGACACCATCAAAACTGTTTCGACACTTCGTAGACACCTCTTCCAAATAAGACCACTCCATAGAGGGGAACATGACTAAGGAATGTGGGTACGCCGTCCTGTGCAGCTGTGGCAAGAAATAAAAAAGAGCACTTAAGTTAAGACAGCAAGAACATCGTAAATCCGTAACACGAGGAGAAATAGAAAGAACAGGTGTAACTGACTACATATGTGTGTAAAAGTGAGATCACCTCACCTTCTGGGATGAGGTTGAAATAATACACAGAGAACATTGCTTGAAAATTTGATGGTTTAGGGAATCAACACATATGCTAGTCCACAATTATCTCCTAAGTCGGCCAAGCATAGAAATATGGGAACCAGTAATACAGAGTGTCAGAGAAAAGTAATAATAACAACAAAAGTCGCAATATGTTACAAATGGTTACTGAGACATTAAGTTTATAAATCCCAAAAAACTCATGCACATGAATCAGTGGATAAGGGTTAGGGTTAGATCTATTGACTTGAACCAATGAGTTGTGAGTTCAATATCTGGCTACTGCAGTGGTAAACAAAAGAAAAAATAGAAAAGCATAGCAGTTGAACTAGAACAATCTACTTCGGTAAATGAAATAAACTGCCCAGTTTAAAATTTAAATCACCTAAAGAAGGCCGGAGAGTACAACAGTCGAGACGTCAGGATTAAGAAAACAAAGATAAAAACAACAGTCCGTAGAATATACTCACATACACACACACGCTTACACACATACACATATTTATATATAATTAATTGTGTATTTAGGAATGGATTCCTCTTTTATAGGTTTCATTGAAACAACTGACAATATACTGTGGTTAAGTTTTTTTGTTTTTTTTAAATTAATTTTTCTCTTTTGCTTATAATTTTATTTTTTGCTTGCAAATTAGGTAGAAATGTTTTGTATGTCTTTTGGTTTTTGATAATGTCTAAAAGTATAGCAGAAAACATGCCGGCATACAAAATATTTCGAGAATTTCTACATGACAGAATACAAGAAAATTGTAACACAAGAAAATTGAAATAAATAACTCAGTAGTATCTCATCAGTCGTTTTTAATGAAATTTATATATATATATATATATATATATATATATATATATATATATATACACAAATTTATATATATATATATATATATGTGTGTGTGTGTGTGTGTGTGTGCCTGCGTGTCTGTGTGCGTGTGTGTGTAGATCCTACGCTATCATAGATAAAGTTTCATAGAAGCCGCAAAGAAAGTCGTGAATTTTTAAAGTAGGTAATAGAATCTTGCCTTACATTGACAGTTTCCCAGAAGTAATTTGTAACGGCAAACCTCGTCAATGGGAATGGCTTCCAACATAGAAAAAGGAAATACACGTTTATTTCCTCAAGTGAGGTACAATTTTTACATTAAAACCTCTAGATCTGGGCCGGTTGATGAAACCTAGAAGACGCGAGCACCTCCTAGAAACTAATATATATATATATATATATATATATATATATATATATATATATATATATATGCAGAAACACATAGAGGGTGCGATGGATAAATTGTCGTGTAAATCAAGGAAAAAATGAAAATAACTCTGGCATCAATTTATATATATAACTACAAGAATATTTACTGAATTAAGTACTTAAAGAGTAAAAAGTAAATTTGTTCAATAATGTCGCCACTTGCTTCAACCACCTCCTCTGTAGGTTTTCGGAAAATCCTGCAAAACATCTGGACGATCTTTTTGTGTTAGTTGGCGAATGCTGTCCTTGCCTTCAGTTCATTCTCGGTGTTACGAGTAATTTGGTTGGTCTCTCACTCAACTTACCCACCCACCACATAAAATAATCCATGGGATAAAGTCTGGGGAGTTAGGAAGCCAGATGTAAGTGCAGTCGCAGAAAATGTTTGAGAAACATGACTAGGTTCTACTTAGACTGCACGGTTCAGACTATAGTTGCCATACATAGGGTCTTCCAGCAGCCACACTCTTGACACAGGACCTCACTATCGCCTCAAGCACTTGATCTAGGCCTCTGTATTGATGATGAGGCACTGGAGAAGATGAAAAAGACATAAACTGCCATCACTAGTGGTTACTGCAAACACCATGATGTTGTCTGGATTTACCATCAAAATCTTTCCAAATCCTATGCACATCTATAGTTTGGCATCCAAACATTTTGAAATGTTCTGTTTGGAGCTTCCGGCGCGAATGCAAAGCTGTACAGCATGCCGTTTACAAATTCCCGGTCGATTAAATTGCGTTATAGTGATCTTGTTTTTACAGACGGTACCCAGCTGACCCCACTATACTGTTCTGTAAACAAAACAAAAAACAACGCGCATGTGCGAAATTAAATATATAAAATGGCGTCAACTTACCCATCGATCACTGTATATAGATATGTAGTTTTAACGTTTGCTATATTTATGGGTAAACGATGGATCGAATGTCAAAATAAAAGTGGACGTCGAGTTCAACACCAGGCTACAGCCTATATTTATGCTTCAACGCAAATCTTTAGACCTGATTAGAAACCTGAACACAGACTGTCGCCGCTTGGTCTTGACCGCAGTGTCCAATTTATATATATATATATATATATATATATATATATATATATAGAGAGAGAGAGAGAGAGAGAGAGAGAGAGCGAGAGCGAGAGTGAGAGCGAGATAGAGAGAGTCAGCGAGAGAGAAAATGTGTAGTAAATGGTCATAAGTTACAGAGTTTACTATACTTTGCCGTTTAAATGAGAACCCGTGTTATTTTTTTTAATTAAAATCACCCCAACCAATGAAGTAAAATCTCTAAGACACAAGGGATTACAAGGAAGTGTGAAAGAATTAGAAAAGCGTGAACAACAGAAAAGCAATCATGAAGAGAGTAGATAGCGATTGACATTGCATTTAAATGATTGAAGGTCAACATCCTTAAGAAATCTTCTAACCTTTATATGCGATTTTATTACGAAATTTGCATTCGCCGAATGCAGCAAGTTTGAAGTATCAAACCATACAATTATTCTGATGTTAAACGTCATATGAATCTGAATATTTGATGAAATAATCTATGAATGTAAACGAAAATTAATGTTTCTTAATCTTTATAGGAAAAACTAATAATTTGAATGTACGTCAAAATCAAGATCTATTCTTGAATACATTATCTATACCTCTTTTCTAAAAAAAATAATTCCGCTTTCACAGATCGTTAATTATATTGGCACGATTAAATAAAAATAATTTTGTCGGTAGAATTAAATTTCAATATAATAAATAAAAGGAAAACGTCACATGATTTTTTTAAAAATCTGCTCTAGCTCAGACTCTATCTATCTATCTATCTATCTATCTATCTATCTATCTATCTATATATATATATATATAAGCCTATATTTCGACAGCATTTTCTCATTAGTTACCTCCCATTAAATGGTTCCGGAAGTCGCGCACCGACGGAGTGTTCCTTACTCCATTTGGAAGATATTTAACTTTCAGATAAAACAACAATTTGTCTTTGACAATGACTGATGATGTCATGGAATTGTCAAAATACTTAGTAATAGAAAAATACCACAATTTTCTATCGTCTTTCGGTAAGGATATCAAAAACCTTATCCGGGAATATGAAAGGTTCTTATCGAAAATGAGTAGAATATGTCTAAATTGTACAATGAAACACGTCTTAATAAACACACACACACACACACACACACACACACACACACACACACATATATATATATATATATATATATATATATATATATATATATATATATATATATATACACAAACACACACGCAAACACACTCACCGGATATAAAAAAAAAGTGTATATATATATATATATATATATATATTCGTGTGTGTGTGTGTGCGTGATCGTGCGTGTATATATATATATATATATATATATATATATATATATATATATATATATATATATACGCGCACGCACAGAGACATATATAACATATATATATATATATATATATATATATATCGAAAGTGCCGAGCTACTTATACCAACCTTTTTCTCCACTATTATATATATTGCAACCCTCATCGTCCGCTTTAATATATAAATTCTATTGAAGTTAATAATCTTAAAATTATATTTAGTATCATATTCGCGCACGCACACATACAAATACACACACGCACACGCACACATACACACACTTAGATAGATAGATAGATAGATAGATAGATAGATAGATAGATAGATAGATAGATTTTATACGACATTTTTATGAGTAATCTCAATAATAAATTTAATGTAATAAAGAAAATAGATTGGATTAAAAAATAAATTAATTAAATCTTAATCTAATTAAATGCCCATATCCAAAACTAGCAGATATATGCTTTCGAGAAAAATGTCTTTCATGCCGAAGTATGAAAGAAAAGTAGAACCTTGCCTGACTTTGGTGACCTCTGTAGCTGAGCGATAGAACATGCCTGAACCGCAAGGTCATTTACCCTACGAAATGTAGATGCAGGTTCGATCACTCCCGGAGAGCATATTTTCTTTAAATGATTTAAAGTATGTACACATTATAAAAAAATACAAATAACAAGGAAATATCTACTTCAAATCCAAGTATCCACTATAGTAACGGTTTAAATAATACAGAGACATTTATCAAATTTGCTTTTATACAGTATTATCTAAACTGTAATAGAAAAGCTAAATGTTATCTAGGTCGAAATTGAACAGTCACTCGTGAAATGTTTAAATCATTCAAACTATTTAGCATGTACATCCAGCATGTACATTTATCGCCAAACACAATCTACGCATGTGTATAAACCCTGCAGGACGTGGTGTGAATAATGAAATAAAGTAATCTGATAAGTAGAATACATAGAGTATGAAATATCTGAGTTAAGACAACCGAAAAAATATATATGTAATGTTAATATAGATCGGGTAAGAAAAGTCGAACAAATGACGTCATTATGTCAAAAGTGAAGTGTAGCTGATAAGATAGAAATTAATCTTATGATATTATCGAGGCTGGAAGTGTGGAAGCCAATGAAAAGCAAATGTTTCAATGCCATAACCTGTTCTGACCTTATCAATGGCAGAAACACTTTTTGTTCGATGACGGTGTCATGACCTAAGATGACCTGCCAATTTCTGTCGATACTGACGGGCATATTTTTAGAAATGAGAAGCCGAGTTAAAAGCGTTCGTTATTTTTCGCCTTCCACACGATTCCTAGAAAGTTTAACATGGCGCATACATTGGCAGCTATTACAAAGACGCATGCGTGAAAGATTGTGGTGTTGTGGTCAACATAAAACCGTAAATCATTAGTTGTATATTCGTTTCTCCGTTGCCACATACGCCTGCCTTTTTGTAACCAATCGGCTTTATTTATTTTATCCACCAAAAACGTCGATTAAGTAGTTTGTTTTTTTATTAAATGAGAAGAATTTTTTTTTTTTAATGAAACGATATTTCTACGATCTTTCTTTATTGTCAATCATGAATTAATTTGATTGGTCTGGTTTGGTTTGGTTTGCTTTTTGGCATACCAACCTGAACGTGTTATTTAATACCAACAAGATTTTTATTGCTTGTAATATTATTTTTCAAATATGTTTTGGTGATATTAATTTTAAATGTATAACTGTTTTATTTTTTTAAATATATAGCCGGTAATATTTTTTTTCAAAAATGTATTGCTGATAATAATGTATTCCTGGTAATAATTTTCTTAAAATGTTTTAGCTTGTAATAATTTTTAAAAGTATTTCTGGTATTAAAATCTATTTTTCACTTTCATGGTGTTTTCATCCCAGGTTAGGAGTTTACTATTTACCCATAGCTGGGACCCTAACAATTGCTACCACCACAGGGCAGGGTTGATCTTGATACAACAGCAATTAAGAGATGGTTTCACGCTCAAAACAATTATCGTCATACACAGAAAGGAGCTTTATTTGAAACGGTTATACTATTTAAACATCAGGGAATAATAATCTATCAAACAATAAATGCAGTCAATAATTGGTGTTTGCTTCATAGGAAAATGGAAAGAAAAATCTTGAAAGATATTTTCGCTAAGGAATCGGCCACCAGGAAATTAATCTTTCTTTTTAAATCATTGATGAAATAAGTTCGATCCAGATTTGGACCGTCAGAATTATTTCACATGCAACACAAAATGATAATTAAGAAAATCTGCGATCTCACTCTTTACGAGGGGGTGCTGTAAAATTCGCCAGCTTTCCAAAATTTGGTCGAATATCATATCTTGGTGGGAATAATTAGATCGGAAGGCTGAGAACTATTTAATATTCACCCATGAATATATATATATATATATATATATATATATATATATATATATATATATATATATATATGTGTGTGTGTGTTTGTGTGTGTGTGTGTGTGTGTGTGTGTGTGTGTGTGTGTGTGTGATGAAAGGGACTAAGTCGGACAAACATTTTGATATATTTTGCGTTTCACAGGCTCTTTTTCAATTAATAATTCTATCTCCTTTGGTTTTACTAACTACCATTGAGTTTCATTTCTATCTTAAACCGTGACAACGCAAGTTTCCCTCTCGGAAATGTATCATCATGAGAGCAGTCTCAGTCTTTATATATATATATATATATATATATATATATATATATATATATTATATATGCGCGATACTTATTGGAAATCGCTCAATATCAGTAATAGAGATAAAATATTTAATGCCACCACATAAATTACAATAAGTACTATGAATTGAGTTTCTACCATTTATAAAAACGCGATCACCAAAAACAAAGGAAATAATCAGCTTTAAAATAATAACAAACAGCTTTAAAAATTAGAAATAATAATTTTACCTACCATAGTCTTACACAGACCCAATCATATGTAAACATGGAAACTAGAAAACCAAAAAACGTATAGAATTTTTGTGAACAAAATAGACGAACGATTTGTGGGTTGACACTGCTACTTGGAAAGAATTTCGTATCACAATCCAACATTGAAAAAAGCGACCAATTGCGTACGGAATCACGCAACGAGGATGCGCATATACGCCCGGTCTCACACTGTTCATATATGTTTATATTTGTGTGAGGTGTAATGTGTGAACGTGCTTGTGTGTACGTCTGCGTACGTTTGAGTGGCGTTCCGATAACAATTTTTCCTCTCACTACAATAGAACACCGATATACAAAACCATGAATAAATCCCGAATTTCTAAATTAATCAGTTTGTCTGACCATTGCAAAGAGCGTGAAACCGACGTTCACAAACTCACATCTATTCAATTACACACACACACACACACACACACACACACACACACACACACACACACACACACACACACATACACACACACATATATATATACAGACACAGACACACACACACATACAGACACAGACACACACATACATACAGACACTGACAATGCTTTTACATATATTAAGTCTTTCTTTCTTATGTCCAGACCTCTTTAATTGCCACTCTTAGTGCTCCGGTACTGGAACGTTGTTTTCTGAAAATTTTTAACAAGTTCCCATGAATTTTCAATTGGGTTCAGATGTTAAACGTTTTTCACGTGATGCGTTAATAGATAAGCCAAGAAAACCAACAAAGTAAATGTGTGACGCACAATTAGTGCCAATGAAATGAACCGCGGCTTTGGCTTCTTAACTTAAAAATCAATCTTCGTCTTTTTCAGTTCATGTCCATTTTGGTATTTGCTCAGAAACCGATAGTATCTAGTAGAAAAACAAACAAAAGTTAAAGATTTCACTCTAATTTCAAGTTGGCTCCCTGTGCCGAGACAGGAATTTTTTCTCAGCGGAGTCGATACTTCAAATCTCCAAATCAACCATTCGCCCTTGCATGGAGTATTGCTGCCATATATGCTCAGGATGTCCTTCTGTTTGTCTGAAGGTTCTAGATAAAATCCAGAGACGGATATGCAATGTAATTGGCCCTGATCTGGCATCTCATCTGCAGTCGCTCTCTCACATACGTGCCGTAGCCTCCTTATTTATTTTATTTTTTACTAATACTTTCATGTTAACTACTACGATGAGCTGCTTTCGCTAGTTCCCAGTCTTCATGAATTTAAGCGTTCTACGAGGCTGGCATCACGCTCTCACCCTTTCATTGTCGAAACTGTTAAATATAGCTGTCTCTTCTGCTCCAATATCTTCATGTCTCGCACTTCTCGTCTGTGGAACTCCCCCTTTTCCTGTTTCCCTGATAGCTATAATCTCCAACTATTCAAATGTAATGTCAATTGACGTCTCCAGATGTTCTGATCTATCACCTATCCTTCTGTTCATCCTTTCCTGTATCACTCCTATTTGCTCTCACTTCAACTCTTTGTAACCCCTTGCGTGCTAGTGGCTTCCCACCTTGCTTGGGGTGAAACGCTTAAAAAAAACTAATATTCAAACCAAACCGATAAAAGAAAAATTTAAAAATATAACAGAGAAAGAAATAATCGAGCACAAATGTACTTGCCATTAAATTTGTTTTAATCATTGAATCCCTAGCAAGACAATAAAACCTACTAAGATTGAACTGTTTATAGAAAATATGATAAAAAGAAAATATTATTTAAGTAAAAAAAAAAAAAAACAGGAATTCAGAAGTCAAACGGTAACGATTGAATATTGCATTAAATTTTTTGAATGTTATATTTGACTGGAAAGCAAAAAATCGAAAGAAAGTTTAAAAAATGTGAGAGAAAAATGTGTGAGTCTAGAACATACAGTTATATCTCGCCATTTCCACTGTAAATGATGATAGTTACCGCCAATTTAATACTTTGCTTAAATTCCTAAAGTCTATGGAATAAAGCTCATCAGAACAATTACGCCGGAAGTATTTACGAAAATCCTCACGGGAATCTATTTTATGGTGAAGGAAATGCCATCGGAACCAACGTGAATTGCTTCTCTACTGTTTAACGGAAATACGCTTCCAACTTATGCACATTGGTAACTAGCCTTCTAAATCAGTGTTCTACTATTCAATTATCACGTGATGCTTTTGTCAGGTTTAGTCTGAACAAATCTGAAAGCTTTTCAATGGTAAATTCAAGCATTTTACTCGTATCCGATTTGGAATGACGTTCAATTAATCTCTTATGACAATACCTTTGTCTTTTCCTGTGTACACTGAACCTCAATACAGATAAAGTGGAAAGGATATTTACCGAGAAGGTATTTACTCTATCAACTAATATTTTCATAAAAAATATACGAAAGGGAAGCAAGTACACAACAAGCTGAAATGTTTATTAAAACGCAAAGACCAACTTCTTAAAATTAAAAAAAAATAGAAACTTTCTAATGACTGACCCACTGGAGACAAAGTCTTCACTATAATGTTCTTTGACCCTAGATAAATGCGACAGAAAATATCAGGGAAAATTTCTTTGTGAAAATATGTTGTTTGTTTTTTGATAGGCGCCTGCCAGTTTCCTTTTCTACGGCATTAGAACCAAGGTGTTGCTGTAGAATAAACTAGCTAGCCTTGATTTTAAGGGATATTCGCGGTTTCAAGAATTGTCAAGTTTTTGGTTCCTTTATTTCTGTTCCTGTTTCCATACAATCCATTAGCTGTCTCAAATGACTGGAATCATTTATGGTGTCTGCCAGAAGTTTGGAAACTTTTCGGTGACACTTCATAGATTATCTTCCTTATGCCGAAAAGAGGACAATTACTATGAATACTGGAATGGGCCTAACAGGATATCATCAGGTGTATTCACACAGCTTAGTTTCTTTCAATCATATATCCTTGTCTTTCTCGTTTTTATCGCAACGGTTCAGCTGCTGTAATTCCCTGCATTCCTCAGAAGGGATCGCTAATTTGCAAGATGCTCAGATATTATACATAATAAACATGTTCTTAAACTTGCATAAGGCCTGTTACGTTCAGAGATATTTTCTAAATAGAAAATATTTCCTTACGAAAAAGTTTATCTGTATATAACCGTCATGTTTTCATTAACATTTTCTACACAAATTATGGATTTTCTTTCATTATATCATCTTAGCCTGCTTCTAATGGTGTAAGAAGTAGAATGTTTGATTGTCAGCAAGAGCGATAACCCTAAATGCGAGTTACGAATTAGAGATATCAGAATCTAACAAATAGAATAAATTATCAGGAAATGTTATAACAAATGATGCAAAAATCCTAAGTCGGATTTGAACAGCGAAAACATGCCTGCCGAAAGCTAAAAAATAACGAATAAATTTCGCTACAACCAAAGGAATGTCTGCTGAACTGCTACGTAATAAAAACCCTTTAAATGCCAGTGTATACTGGGCGATTTTAGTGCTCGTCTAGAGGAGATTTTTGATAAGAGATATCTGATTCTAAGGAAGTTTGCTGAAAATATCATAGTCAGAACATTTTCGCAAGTTTAAAGAGAAATCGTAACAAAAGCAAAAATTATCCTTTGTACCAGAAAGAAACAATTGGACTTTCTGGTATATGTAATGAGGAAAGAGGGTTTGAAAAATTTAACACTCACGCTTACAAATGCACTTATGCCAAAATGAAACAACGTCTACCCTACCTAAAATGATTTCGCAAATGGTTGGCAAATGGTTGACAGAATAGAGTCTATGACAAGGGACCAAAATTAAGCTACAAGGGACAGGAAGTTGCGTAAAGTCATGAACACCTACGCCTGGAAATTATAATGGAAGGAATATTTTCTATACTTTACAAGGTCAGATAGGTAAATTGTCACCATTTTGTGTTTTTAATTCCACGCATATATAGCAGGATAAGTCAGTTGAACACTGTTAGAAAATGGGTATTATGATGTAATTCACTTCACCAAAAATTTAGAAACGGCTTGCTGCACGTCTGGTATTCGAAACAAAGGCTCTAATATAAACATTTAAGAGTGTCTGTGTGTAAATCTGGAGAGAGTGCAGTGAATTCGGAGAGTTGGATGGATCTAATTGTGATTACCAAGGTACTGTAGCTCGGAAAACTCACCCTTATCTTTCTGATGAGACAAGAATTCCAGAATTAGTTGGAGGCGTACATCAAATACCTTGAGGAGTTAGTGCTGACCTGTGTACAGAGCGTGGTTGTTGCAAGAACCTGTGTCTGGCAACAGGGCTCTGAACCATGCCATACAAGCAGGAGAACAATGTCATATCGGTCAGGTAATTTCTGCGACCAACTCACCCCTTACATCAGGCCACCAAATTCCCCAACTGCAACCGCCTTGTTTATTATGTGTGGGGCGCAGTTGAGCAAGAGACCGGCAAAGCGCCTTCTAATACTAAAGGTGAACTGAAGGTAAAGATTATGACATCATTCACCAACTTAAGCAAGGAGAACGAATAGCAGAAGTCATTGGGAGGCAATGGCTGAAGCAAATGGCGAATTTATTGAATATATTTACTCTTTAGTATTACAATGGATCTGGCAAAATGAGATTTCATTATTCATAGTTTTCATTTTTGCGTAATTATACACGACAATTTATTCATCGCACCTTGTATTATCATACTTATTATAAAACCCAGGTTGTGTGTGTGTGTGTGTGTGTGTCATGTACGTTTGTATATTGGATCGGATTTCTTACATTTTTCAACCGATTTCAACAAAACTTCACAGGACTACGTAAAATTACCTTGCGGTGGTGCTGACAGCGCCAAAAATTGGAAAAACAATTGGTTTTGCACGAAATCCATTTGAAAATACGATTAAGAGGCATCGCCAGAATGAAAGGGGGACAACTCATATCGAGTTATACTTATTATAAAACCCAGGTTGTTTGTGTGTGTGTGTGTGTGTGTGTGTGTGTGTGTGTGTGTGTGTGTGTTCGTTTATATATGGGATCGGATTTCCTACATTTTTCAATCTATTACAACAAAACTTAACTTTTTTGCCAGGTAGTGTTTCTTATTGTCTTGCACACTTTTTTCTTTATTTTTACATTCAGAATGCTTTAAAATAACCATTTACAAGATAATTGTTTATAATAAAATTCTATTCAATCGGTAGACTCATTAAGATTGAAAACAATGTTTTTGTTTCATTTTGGGTTTGACCAATTCGTAAAAAAAAACAAAAAAAACAACAAACAAAAAAAAACTAATTAAGACATGCGTGTCCGTCAACCTTAAACAATAATCTTTTTCAATTTTATTTTAAGTCTTTATGATGGTCGATACTTGATCTATCTTTTACTGTTACATCACCGGGCAATGCCGGGCTCTACTGCTAGTATATTTATATATTAGTTTTGTATGAAAAGGGTCAGTCACTCCAGTAATTATCTCATGCTCTCTATTATTAAATGAGCCAGATCATAAGTAAAATGGAGTACTGCTTCTATATTTGTCATATCTTGGATCTTGTTGAATTTTATGTTGCATCAAAATCCTTCTTATGTGCAAGTTGATTGGGTATTTACTCTTCTTAATATTAATATTGCCCCAATAACTCGTGCATTGGGTAAACGCATGTCTGAGTTGGCATGATGCTGGTAAAATTGCGGTTCCTGCACCACTTAAGTTCGTACTTGATCTCTCGTTTTATCCTCTAATTTTTACAAGAGCCAGATCAGGCTCAAAATGGAGTATTCCTGTCATATTTAGGCAGAAGCTACCCAGTCTTCACTTTCCAGTGGGTGACAAATAATGTTTCACCCTGCAATCCCTCTCTCACAGACGTCATGTGCGTACGTCTCTCTCACTGCTCTATTGTTACTTCCATGGAAAGTACTCGGCCGAATTATGTTCCTTAGTCCCACCAGTTCTAATCTAAGCTACGATCCACCATGCTATGCATATTGTAGAGAAATCATCTTCATTCCCTTCGTATACCATTCGTGAGAATTAAGTTCCACTCGAGAAGCTTTATTCCTCGAACCGCTTCTCTGTAGAACCGACTCCGAGGAGGGTGCTTTCCCTATCGCTACAAGGTTAACCTGTTCAAGTATAGAGTTAACAGTTATGTTCCACACCTATCAGTAGAAAAAGTGTTTAAAAAGGCAACCACAGTCTCAAAATGTTACGCGTTGCCGCAGTTATTTCTGTGACAAGTAGGATTTCCAGATACACATTCATTTTTGAATTCAGCATGATTGTCAAACTAAGCTAGAGAGCAAAACCCGCACGGCTATTTAACCCATAATTGGGTTACAGAGAATCGATTGATTTATACCTTTCCTAGTATTGGCGTGAACGTGAAAGCAACGAGTTATGACGGAATTTGAACTCGTTCACAGCGCAGATCGGCATGACTCTACGCGCTCATCTACGTTTGTGTGGTCTTCATATTCTAAGCTTCATTTCAAATAATTTGTTGCCTGTTTTAGAAAGCTTAATTTGATGTCACATCCTTTTATGAAGAGCCTGGATTATACAAGCATTCATTGTTAGCAACCCCATTCTTTATAAGGTATTCAATGATACGCTATTGTTAACAAACCCAGAAAGGAAGCTATAAGAAACTTTATAGCACATAGCAAAGGAAATCGAGAAGAAAGCAGTAAACATCAATTCAAAGAAGGCTGAGTGTATGATTGTTAGCAAGAGGAACTGCCTAACAATAAAATTATAAATTGAATACACCGACACCAAAATGGTATAAGGAATGCATAATAATAGAGGACGTAAAGTGCGATGTGGACTTCCGAAGGCGCAGGGGGATAGTGAAAGATGCCTTCCAAACGCTGAGAAAAGTATAAAGAAACAGAAAAATACCGTTTGAAACAAAGAAAAGATTACTGAATGATTATCTAATATAAATTCTCATATGACATTAAATGCTGGACACTCAACTCACAAATGAAGAAAAAACTTGAAGCAAGATAGATATGGTTCTACAGAAGGATGGTAAGAATACCATGAGCCGAATATGTGAAAAACGACGAAGTTCTAGATACAGTGGCAAAAAAGACATCACGCGGAGACAGTTACATTATTTCGTATATAATAAGGAAAGAGATCTCGGAAAATTTGATACTTATAATAGAGTTTGAAGGTAAGAGAAATAATGGAAAAAACGCATAACCTACTGTACTGTACAGCTGGCAAAATCAAAAAGAAACAACGCATCTATATATATATATATATATATAGTTTTCGAAAAAGTTGGTAATCCGTATGGGTAGTTTCAAGGAGGATTAAATCCTGATAGCTCAATGTAAATTCAGAGCTAATAATTTAAAGAAAAACAGACCACTTTAAGACTCCATTGTAATAGTTTATTTCACCAGAGATCTTTTAAAGGACGCTGGATCATCAGACGAAAAATGAAATGAAAACTTACACTTTTGACGGATAGTATTAAGTTTATGTAATTTAACAGAGAGGGTATCGAGGAGTGGTGTGAGAGACATGGTCGAGTTTAGAGAGGGTTTATTTTAATATTTCTTTTCATCATATTTAGTATTGAGGAAGGAGGGACCAGGCATTGACCTATTTAATCGGTCAACTTAACGGAAATTATATGTTGAAAAGGAAGGAGAAAAGAGAGAAAAAGAAAAAGAAAAAAGAAAGAAGCGGGAAAATGGAAGAGTTGTATTTTAGGTTTTACGGAGGAAGAAGAGGGGTGGTATAGTTTTAGCAATTTAGGTAAAAAAACAGATTTTAACGTTTTATAGTAATTTAAATGCTTAAAAAAACGAAGAAATTAATTTAATGCTTGTTAGCAATTTCAATATTTAACTATTTTTTTATATATATATATATATATATATATATATATATATATATATATATATATATATGTATGTATATACCCATCGCACCCTGTATACTATAATGAATTGCGTGTTACCTAGATTCGCGTGTAAACTCTAACCCACTCTATTTTATAATGTGGATAATTATTGATTACATTCATTAAAAACACGAACTGTATATAAATGAGTTCAACATTAAAATAAATCTCATTTCTTTAGAAGGAAATAAATATACGCTTCATCAACAACAAAAGTATACAAAAAAGGCCTGATGTTGACAAGCATAGGCAATTACTTAAGTCATACAAATTACCCCCGCCATAAAAGTTTAAAACGATTCTATCGTACAGAAGGATACGACGTAGCCTCTCTTGTTCTATAAATTATGAGTAAAAAATTAGTTAATACGAAATTAATATATTATATAAAGTAATGAAAATCTCTGTTATTTTTCTTCACAAAATCGAATATAGAGAAGTATACACACACAAACACACACACATATATATATATATATATATATATATATATATATATAGATAGATAGATAGATAGATAGATAGATAGATAGTAAGTTGCTCTTCCGGCAGCACAGCTGCAGCGGACAGTGATATCTATAATTAATAGGGAAATATTCACAAATAATAGTGGGATATCCACAATAGTGAAATATCCAAAAATACTAGTGAAATAGATTTATGCATGCATGTCTCAAAATTTTCCACCGAGAAGCTGACAAATTTTTCAATGTTACTAAAAAAGTTATTTTTTTAATTTATTTATTTATTTTATTTTTTTGAATTAAGAAATATTTGTTTTCAACATTAAACAACAAACATCATCAATTGGAGATTTAAAACTTTTTTTAGCGATACGGATTGTTATGAATAATCAAGAGTGATCTCCCCTAGTTTCCTCACTCTCCTCTTTGAGAGAGACATTTCTGTTTACTGGGACTATAAGAGAACACTATACGCGAACCTTGTATTCTCATTTGAATAATGCTTTCCTAAAGCCTACTTTTGTCATTACACCGATATCATTCATTCAACTTTCGATTAAAATGAGTAATTGCTAACTTCTGATTCTACGATGTATGTATGCATAAGTCTTTTAAAGAAAAGTGACGATAAACAGCAACAATGTTGAGCAAAGTCTTCCCAAATTCATTATACATGAAATTTTGCAAAGATTATCATATTAGTAAGATGAGACAGCTACTCACAAATAATATCAGAATACGAGGAAATGCAAATAGAATAAATGGACTTGTAAAATATTGCTGTAACACATGTTCTGTTGCCCCTGCTATTTACCTGGATATCCAAAGAAGAGCACTGGTAAAACATGGTTGCTGAAGACATTAAGTTTATAATACCCAGAAATAATAATACCTCAAGGACAGATAGCAAAGTGGATAAAGGCATTTGTTAGATCCATGACAGGACCAAAACGAATGTGAGTTCAATACTTGGATAAGGTGGTCGAGAACTTGGAGACGGAAATTATTAAGAGATAACTGATAACTGAAATCCATTAAACATGGCACGTAGAACTAGAACGAGATTAATAAAGGGTTAAGTTCGACATTCCAGCCACCTGAAGAAGGCCGGAGCGTACAACGGCCGAAACGTTGTGATAAATATGGCAACAAAGATGAGGATGTTAGTTCGAGCAATGTAGATAGCGTACATAATACCTCATCTCAGAAATATAGAGAGATAGAATCATTAATGTTATTGGTCTTGATTCAGCGAATCGGCTTCAGTCACTAGCTCACCGCCTTAAGGTTTCCTTCCTGCGTCTTTCATATAATTGTTCGGATGAGCCTTTCGCTTTGGTATCGAGATTGTATGAATTTAAGCGCAGTACTAGACTAGCACGTGACCTCAACAATTTAGAGTTGAGCTGGATAGATGGAGCCGTAAGTTCTATGCTAAGAGTTCCCCACCCCCGATTGTGGGACTCCATTCTGTCTCCATGCTTTCCAGCCAAATTTAATTTTCAAAAATGTAAATACGATGTTAATCGCTATTTACTGCCCTCTTGTTGTGGTGTCCTCCCTCTAAAGAGTCTTTAGTGGACTTTTTCGCCTACTATAAAATTAGTAAGAGAGAAGGCCTTGGGGCAAACGTTGAATAGATTGAACGCTGGGTCAACCGACACACATTCACTAGTCGTGCAATAAACTTCTGTTGTTCTTACGGTTTAATGCATGATATATATGCAACACTGGTTTTGTTAATTCATAACCATTTACTTGGTCACAACATCTCCTGATTACTCTTTATTCTTTCTGCTCATTATTAACGTTTCTGTTCCTAATTCTTCCACAACTTGTGTCTTAGTGGCTTTACTACCTTACATTGTTGATAACGATTACAAAAAGATTTAAAAATAACCCTTGCAAAACTACACTTACAACAAAAACAACCATGAATAATCATCGGATTAACGTTTACCGCTGACATGATGTGAAAAGATTATAATGAATCATAGGTCTGCTGCTTGGAAACTGTGTTTTGTGTGTTGTCCAAAACAATTTTTCTTGCCAGAATCTATCTTACATATTTATAAGTCTACCCAAGGTCCTTGTTTTGAATATTGCTATCACATCTGGTCTGGTTCCTCTGCTATATATTTAGAGATTATTGATAAAATCCAGAGAAGAATATACACTTTTATTAATTCTGACATGGCATCTCGGCGTCAATCATTTTCTCATTTTTGCCACCACCGTAGCGTATAATTGTCTATAAATACTTTCACGGTAGTCGTTCTCATGAACTCTATTGTACTGATAATTTATGAATTTAAGCGCATTACTACATTGTCGGCAAGATCTCATTATTTGACAGTTGAAATGGCGAGATGGTGCCGTAAATTCTATATCGATAGTTTCAGCCTTTGCACTTCTCACTTGTGGAACTTTCTTCCGGCTTCTTGCTTTCCCGTCAACTTTGATCTTAAAAAATATAAATGCATTGTTTTTCGTTATCTAGCACCTTATCAATTCCTGTTTTTTTATTATTCTCTTTCCTCAATAATGCATTTTCTCATATTATCTAACATTCAGTAACCCCGTTGCGTCTTAGTGACTTTATAGCTTTGCTTGGGGTGAAATGATTAAAAAAATAAATAAGTAAAAGCAATTACAGATTGAGCGCCCCCCCCATCCTTAAATGAAATATGAAAAAACTCATGTCACACTTCGCTAACGTCAACACTCTGTGCTTATGTCACAATATTCATTAGTTCTACGAAACTCACCAGTTGTCTCTACCTACCTTAATGATGAGTTAAAAAGATTCGGAAGTTTGGAGTGTGTTTCTTGCAGTTTCTTCCGAAATGCAAGTTAGACAATTTCTAACGGAATTCTCTCCTTGTCAGAGAAGGATTCTTCGTAATTTGAAAAAATTGATCTTTAAAATTAATCGACGCATAATGTCTGTCGTTTTAATAGTATTTGCCTTAAGGATCATCTGCTGAATTTAATACACAGAATAATAATAGTAAACGTAGGAATATAAATTTTGATTAGTTTCTCTTTTCTTTCTGTATCTTAATAATTCAAATCAGTTAAATATTTTATAAATGTTCAATATATTTAAAGCTATGATAATCATAAAGCCAGCTATTAAAAATTATTTTGTTTACTCTCTTTAAAACTTACTTTGTTGATCACATTGTTATGAATAATCAAGAGTAGTCTTCCCTTGTTTCGTTACTCTCCTCTTTTGGAGAGCTATTTATGTTTACTGGGCCTATAAAAGGACACTATACGTGAACTTTGTATTTTCTATTTGAATGAAGCTTTCTTAAAGCCTACACATGCCTACTTTTGTTATTACACACATATTCAGCCCATAGTACGATCAGCATCCTTTTGTAGAACCACATTTCTCTTGCTTTAAGATTTGTCTTCATCTGTGATGTAATTGTCCAACATTAACTAACCTAAAGGGCTGATATTACATAACAGGCCAGTAATCCGATCTTTGTTCCTCTTACTTCAATTCTCTTTTACATCTGTGAGGAGATTATCCAGCATTCATTACTGTATTGGAGATCTGATATTACATAACTGTTTAGTATTCCTCTCTTTGTGTCTAACTAAATTTCCTGCTTTAATAATATATTGCTTCACTTTCGGGAAGAAACTTTTGCTTTCATAATGCACCTATGGATTGTGGCATGAAAATTTCTCTCCTCGTCTCAAAAACTCTTTTAAATTCTTGTACTTAATGGAGAAGCATACATGGCGCAGTGGATGAAGGCGTTAGTTAGATCCAGTGACAGGACCCAAAGAATGGTAGTTCAATACCTGGTTAAGGCGGTGGAGAAATTGAAGAGAGGAATTAACAGGAGATAACTGATAATTGACATCCATTAGACATGGCACGTGGAACTAGAAAAGTCTACCCCAGAGAGCGAAGTAAAGGGTTCAGTTCGACATTCCAACCATCTGAAGAAGGCTGGAGCGTACAACGGCCGAAACGTTGTGATAAATATGGCGACAAAGTTGAGGAAAATAGTCCAAATAATGTAATTAATGTACATAATACCTCATCTCAGAAATATAGACACTGAAAGGCTGAAACCTTGTGATAAATATAGCAACAAAGATGAGCACAATAGTCCGAATAATGTAAATAGTGTGCATAATACCTCATCTCAGAAATATAGATACTGAAGTGCCGAAACGTTGTGATAAATATGGCAACAAAGATGAGGACAATAGTTCGAATAATGTAAATAGCGTACATAATATATCATCTCAGAAATATCGACAGATACTGAATGGATTTTTGGTACCTCCAATTTGTAATTACCATGTCGGCTTGTTTATTTCGCTGATAACCATACATTGTACCTTCTTACAATTGATATTTAGTCTTTTCTTCTAGCTTTCTTTCATTATTCTCCATATGAGTTCCTGTAGTTTCCTAGACTACCAAATTAGTTTCAGTGTAATAAAAAGACTTAAGGCTGAAGGTTTTAATGCTAGCGGCGTTTAATCGAAATAACTAATGCACTCTCCAGCCAATAATTGAGCTTCGACATTCATTTCACTCTGTAGCTGCTGTAGCAGTGGAAGAAGGTCAAGGACACATTGTTACACGTTATATGACTTGATTACTTCGAAGCTAGTGAACAATAGAAATATGATGTGTGATTAGCAGCATAAAACAGTCAATGAGATTTTGAGATCGTGTGTAGAGTAGTCATTACTGTGGAGTTAATGGGGCATAAGACGCGATTGAAACTGCAGGTAAGTGTGTTTGAAAAAATTGTTGATGGTATCGACGTATTATTGGATATGGTCATCAGTGATCAACTGATGGGAGGGCAATATGGTCAATGAGGACGAAGTAGAGTTTGTGGGGGTGGAGGATATCACGTACAGACACATTTAATGTCAAGGAACCGGAGATTTATTAACACAGGCCCTAAACTGGTATACATTGCTTGTACAATTGAAGGGTTCTGTCAATCTGGGTGAACAGAATTGCATATATTTTAT